>PVKA01009903.1:53288-66693 GCA_004027165.1 Ctenomys sociabilis
AAAAAAAAAAAAAAAAAAAAAAAAAAAAAAAAAAAAAAAAAAAAAAAAAAAAAAAAAAAAAAAAAAAAAAAAAGGTGGCCCAGAAGAAAGTGGTACATGAATGCATGTTCTAAGCTTAAACTTAGGAGCACAGAAGGGTTGAGGAACATAATGGTTAAAGCCCAAGGCTCTGGCATTTGGCAGTGTTACAGCCCTGTGAGGGTAACCAGCCTTGCTACCCCAGTGCTCTCAAGACTTCTGAATCCTTTCATTTGTGAAATGGGGCCAATCCCAGGCTCAAAGGCTCACACAAGAGGGAACAGAAGACCAGGTTATGATCCCTAAAGAAATAGTAAAGAAAATAACAAATAAGCTTTGAAAGCTCAAAGAAGGGGTGCACTCTCATCCTCCAGGGTTGCCAGATTTCTTTTTTTCTAGTTCATGGGATGGATATGTCACACTATGTTGACACATTTACTGAAAATGCATACCTCGCCACTACAATTGATTGTAAATGTCACGAGTCAGTGGGGACCTTAAACTACTTGGTGAATGGACTTCTCTTGATTTGGGTAATTGAGAAATCTGAAATTAAAAGAGAAGCAAAATATAATGTTACCTGAGCTTATCAAGTTGGCCCACATATTATTTCAATACAATTTCACAGGCAAGTATTTCTCAAGGAAAATCTACTATTTTTTCCATATTGTTATCTTTCATTTCTTTAAAGTAATATCAAATAGGAAATAATAATGGTCACTATCAAATGTTGACCAGCATCTGAGCTGAGCAGCTTCTAAATCATTTCCCAGGAGAGTACCCACCTTCTTGTGAACAACTGACCAATACCTTGCCACTCTGAGGTGAGCTCATAAAAGACATCGACTTCCTGTACATATTTCTGTCCCCCTTCTCCTCCCCTCTCCTGGACACAAGCTGCCCTGTGTGAGCACCCAGGAGCTGATGAAAATGTGGACTGATGAGAATGGACTTCTGGGTGCTGCCCATAGGGGTCTGTCCCAACTGAGGTCACTGTCGCTGTGGCTGAGACCCACATTGCCACCTCATGAAATCATTGGTGCCAAGATTCCTCATCTATAGAAATGAGGTAATAATAAATGTTGTCAGGAACAGTGATATAGCTCAGTGGCATAAACACCTGCCTGGCAGGCACAAGGTCCTGAGTTTCATCCCCAGTATCACAAAAAAAAAAGAAAAGAAAAATGAGTGTTGTCATTGTAAATTACTATTGCAAAGGTAATCTCTTCCTGCACATACAGAACTGATAATGTTTGCATTCTACTGGAATGGTACAGCAAAGAATGGATTTAATCTTTAAGAGGTAAAAATGACAGAATTTACTGATTCCTGGAGAAACCAAGTCTCTCTCTCTCTCTCTCTCTCTCTCTCTCTCTCTCTCTCTCTCTCTCTCTCTCTCCCCTCAAATCACTTTGTCTTTTAAATTCTGGTTGCTGTAGAAATACTAGTGCTATCACTAGTGTATGGTTTAAGAGTGTTTTCCCAAGGTTCATGTGTTGAAATTTCATTCCACTGGGAGGTATTAATAAGGTTGATATAACTTTCCATGCTTGCTTAGAGTGCATGGGGCCTTGAATTTAATATCCAGCATTACAAAAGAAATAATAACAGAACAAACAAGTGAACAGAAAAAGTGGAAACATAATCTTACATAGGTGTTTAGAGGCGAGGGCTTCAGCTGATGATCAATATTAGATAAACTCATCAGGATTGGGTTTATGGCTTTATCCCAGTGGCTTTATGTGAAGGAGAGAGGCCACAGGAGACAAGTGCATATTCTCACTCTCTGATTCTTACCATGGGTTCTGCAGCAAAGAAAGCCTTCACCGGATATGAGCTTCCACCTTGGACCTCTACAGTGGTGAATCAAAACTTCCAATCTTCATTAAGTTAGCCTGCCTCAGGTACTTTGCGCAGTAATGTCAACAGATTAAGACACCAAACTGCAGCAGATGGACTGATCTAAAATTTGCAAAGCAGAAGTTTAAGCCACCATATTCTTCTTACTGGAACTAGTACCTCTGCTCCCATTGTTATTTCCATTGCCTAGATCCATTGTACCACCACCTCAGATTAGCAAGGGAAAATACCTTCTGGCAGTTAGAATGACTAAAGTGCTTGACCAAGCATTTCACAGTGCTATGTGATGCCAAGGCTGAGCAACGCCTGGCACTGGCACTCCCAGTGAAGCCCCAGACAGCAGTTATCGTCCTGCTTCACAGCCATGTCCAAACAGAGTGGCCTGCCACCCAGATGCTTCTGCTGCATGGTAACAACCCCATGCCTCCAACAATACCCGGTTCTTAAAGGGGCAACCTGCACCAGAAGCAGACGGGCAGACTGACAACAGGATGGAGGTCAGGAGGGAGGGTGGAAGTGCCTCTCCCTAGGGTCCTCTTGATACTTGGGAAATTGCTACAATCTGCTGCTCTTCAATTTCAGTCCTGTTATTCAACTAGCAGAGAGACTGACATTTTCAAATTTCTTGAATCTTGGAAAGAGTTTTGATGTTTTCCTACTGTTTCCAGGAAGTCTGTACGTGTTCTCTGTCAAAAGACAGCTGAGGTCAAAGTTCCCAGAGGCTGAGATTTCCCATTTAATTGCTCTGGGTTTTCTATCTTTTCCTAGGGGGAGAACACACTGGTAATTGTGAATTAGGAAGGGGAAAATCTTATTACTCATCTTCACCTTAGGTCACATAGGCCCCATAGCACGATTTTGTGGGCATGAGGATAAAATTGAAAAATACAGGCAACCATCAACTCCTGCTACAGGTGTCTCCCACAGCCTAGTCATGGATAGTATATCACTGATATGCATTCCTCTTGTTAGACCTCATCCTGTGTGCATAATGAGGAAGAGTGAATCGTCCTCTTGCCCTGCCCAGGAGGACAGAGCTAGGCGAGGCCCAAGGGCCACATCCAGACATGCTGTCACTGTTGCCTGTGTCACTACAGACTCTAGTCAGGGAAGCACTCTCCAATGACATCTTGTATGATGGCTGCTGTGTTGGGGGTGGGACTCCCAGCAGCTCTTGCTGTTTTGGTCCTGAAAGGAACTTTGACATTGAATCCATAGACATGGAAAGAAGGAGGAGCATCTGAGCCTGGGAGGGTGTCCCTGAGACAAGAGGGGCTGCCCTGTGTGTTTTCTTCCTTATCATTCCTTTGGCATGACCCTGTGACTTCTGACCTGCAGATCTTGGAGGGCAGCTCAGGCTTTTTCGGCTGTGGGAAGTGGCTGAGAGTTGCACCCACTGATTGAAGAAGGGCTTCCTGGGAAGGCTGGTGGGAGAAATAGCTCTGCTCAGTGTCAGGAGACACAGATATTTTCCTGAAGAACTGTCCAGAATATGACTTACCAAGACATAGCCTTGTCTGAGTTCACTTGTGTGTTCCCACTGGCCACAGTGAGTGCAGAACAGAGCTGTGGCCCTCATCCATCACACACAAAGCTATATGCCCGCCCTGCTGGAGCTTCTTTGGGCTCTGGCTTACTTTCAGACCCCTCATCCTTTATTTAGCTTATGAAAACTGCCTCTTGGATATTTCTAATTTATTGTGTTGAAGAGCTGCATTTTCTTAAGCCACTTTCACCTTCTTTTTCAATAGCATAGAACATAAATTACTTAATATACTCAAAGAAATTCTTCTCTCAATTGTTATTTCCCTCCCTCCTCCCTTCAAAATCTATTTTAGCTTGAACCTCACTGTGTTGGACTATAAATGGTCTTTGTGTCTGCCTTCAGTAAATCTGTCAATAACAGAAAGCATTTTCTGGCTAATCAGTGGGAACAATCCTGTCCTTGTGCAGAACACAGGTTACATAGGACAAGTCACTGGGATCAGGAAGTCAAACTGAGGACAACTCCATTCCTTCAATAAACTCAAATTTTCCTGGAGGGAGTTTTCTATTTAAATCTTCTCCATTGCTGTGTCCTCTGGGGACAGCTATATGCAGGCACTTGGCCAGACACAAGGTGCAGAGTGGGATGAACACAATTCATAATTAAGAGAACAAATTCTGATTGAAATGTCATTTTTCCCAAATAATGGTGAAATCAATTAATAAAGAATTTTAAAATTCAAGAAAAAGTGTACATTAAATCCAGAAAGAGAAAGAACTTATTTTGAACAAATTGGTGCTTCTGTTCTTTCATAATCAACAGCCACATGGGCCTCTGAGTCTTATAGCAACCTGAAATGAGTAGTGTACACGGCCACATAGGTGACAGAAGGGGACCCCTGAGTGAGTGAAGCAATGGAATCCTAGAAATTACTGGTCACAGTCTTTCTGAACAGCAAGTCTTGATCAGTAACTTCTCTTGGGATGAGAAAGTGCTCTGGCCGGTTAGACAGGAAAATCACATGTTTGAGCCTAGCCTGGGCAACTTAGTAATTTAGCAAGTCCTTGTTCCTAACATACAAAATAAAAAGGGTTCTATAGCTCAATGCAAAAGCCCAGTCCTGCAAAATAAATAATGTTAATCAGCACCATGTGTGGAAGACCTTTGTTCACATTCATTTACCTACAGATGAGATTTCTATGTCAACCATGAGTTGTTCTTAGGCAGCTCAGCCTCATCTGAAAGGAGGACCCGCTGGGGAGATGGCTCAGTGGAATAAGTGCTTCCCTGGCAAGCACAAGGGCTTGAGTTCAACCCAGTTCTGAAAAAAAAAAAAGAATGAAAGGAGGACCCAGTTGCTTCATGTCAATGGTAAGTAGTAATTTTAAATTCTGCACACAGATGCACATGGCACCGAGGCATGGGCAGCACAGGCTTTCGCGCATCTTGCCGGTGTCTTTGTTCAACCTGATCATCAAGGTTTTCATACTGTCAGCAGATGTTTTCTCTATTCCCTCCTTGAATTATTAGACCATAAAGAGATGAGTGATTGTATTATAGGTATCTTTGTTTCTTCAGGTCCAGGAAGCAGACCTGCAAAAATCATTCAATGCATCAAGCTCATAGGAAAGAAAAATGATTTGGCTCAGATAGTACTTTTCAATATTAACTGGCACTATCCATCCATATTTGTTGGGTCTTTTTATCCTTTTACTCTATTTGAGAAACCAGAAAGTGCAGAATCCATGCATTCAGGTAAGTAATGTTATAGTCAAAGGCAAGAAAAGTACTGGGAAAATTCTAAGTAAAGGCCCATTTACTTTTATGACCTAGGGAGGAGAAGGATGCTCCCAAGTAGAGAGAAAAGATGAATCAAATTTAAAACAGCTAGAACTCAGATTCAGGGAGGGCTCTGAAAGAGTGTCACAATGCATAAGCCAACAAAAACCAAGCCACAGGAGTGCTGATGAGGACTACACATCTATGGATATCTAGAGGGTTGATCCCTGAGACAGGCTAAGGATATCCAGAGTAGAAAACTGTATGCAGTGAGGGCTCTGGGCAGACTTAGAGGGTCTCAAGGTCCTTGTGAGGTGCAGTGACAGCTGAACACTGTGAGCCCATGCACTGAGGGTTGCATGGTATGGTGAGTGTGAACAAGAGGAGTCAAAGTGGATCCCAGGCATAAGTGTAGAACAGTTGCCCCATCTACAGATGAATGAAGTGGAGCTGAGAGGGGACTGAGACATGGCAGGCCTGGAAACCAGACTGCAGCTGCAAGGAGACAGAAATCTCATTGGGCCAGGCAAGTACCCACAAGGTGTGCCCTACTTGTTGGCTTTGGTGTACAATGTTCTCCTGGGGGCTCATGCATTCAGAGGTGAGGATTCTAGAAGGCGATTAGTCATGGGGACATTGGGGTCATCATCACACTCATCCTTGAAGAGATCGGGGCTGGACACACTGTTAGGAGGTGGGTTGCAGTGCATAAGCAGAGGCAACCACTGGGGATGTCAGTGACGCATCCCATGCCCCACTAATGGCTTCTCCCTTCTCTTTCTGTTTCCTGGCTGCCATGGTTTGAGCCGCTTTCCACCCTTAAGTGTCTCTGTCATCATTTCTGTAGGATGTCCACAGCCCAAAATCATGAACCAAAATAAAGCCCCCTCCTTTAAACTGGGGGTCTCAGGTACGGTGTCTCAGTGAGAAAAAGCACTAACGCTCTGTCTTACTATGTAATACCTTAGAGCTCCAGTATAAACCCACAAGGGATGGCAAAACTCAAGTTGATAAGACTACATTGCTATGACCTCAATGGAAATCAGCGTTGAATTAAAGGAAAATAATTTATCTATTTTTTCATAGAAATAGTGGGGACCAAAATTCACACCTGTGCTAATCACAACTACACTACCTGGAAAATAAAAGGAGCATACAGAAAATCTGATTTTGAGTATATAGCTTGTAATCTTTTCGTAACTGAGACATTTCAAAAGTAAGGGAGAAAACAAAATTTCAGTACAACATTCTTCTTACATGTTTTTACTAACTAACCTACAAGTGCATTTGGATGAAACAGTCCAACATTCCTTTCTACCTCCTGATATTGTTATGGTTTTGTCTAGTTGTCCCCCCAAAGCCTCATGTAGTCACAGGGCGGTGACTTCTAGAGTTTTAGATTAGTTTATAAACCACTGAAATTATGAGTTTTAGTGCTGCTAGGATTGTGGGTGGACTACATCTAGCCTGGAGCAGATAGCCTGAATGCATCTTAAGGGAGACAGACCTCCTCTCTGTAGCCATTGTTGCTGCTGCTCCTCCACTTTGCCCTCTGCTCTTGCTGCCACCATGACTGGATGCTCTCTGCCCTGTGCCACTCTGTCTTGGAGCCAGCCAAGTATGGACTGAAACCTCCAGTGATGGAGAGCTAAATAAACCTTTCCATATTTCATTTTGAGAATTGGTCATTTGTCCCTGCAAGAAGAGAAGGGTAACTGAGACAGATACGGTTGGAAGGAGGTCATCAGGTACACTGTGTTTCCAAATAGCCACAAGGTGGGATCGGGTGTGGTAGGGACTGAGAGGTCAGGACTACTTAGGAACTCTGGAAGAAAGCAAGCTTGCAAAAATCAAATTCAGCCAAACTGATGGAAGTTCATCCTACCATGGCAGCCCATCCCTGGTGGATGCAAGTATCTAATTTGTAAAGAGAGTCCTCAGGCAGCAGGGACACAAGAAGCCCAGCTACAGCCCATGCAAATCAAGCAAAGATGAATCAAGGACTGCAGTGTGTCTGACATCCACTGTGTGCATACATGTGTTTGGAGACTGCATAAAGGCACCTAAGGAAGAGGCTCATTCCCCTCCTTGCCAGCCTCATCAAGGAGAGGGCTGTACGTTTGACACTATACTCTGGTCACTTAGGATCCACATGGTGTCCCAGGCTGACCTCCAGCCCTGGATTCCTCCATGACAGGGTCTCAGCTTCTGCCTTCTGACCCGGCACCACTTAGCAAAAGCAATACCCAAGGAGAGTTTTAATTTCTGCACTTCCAGCTACCTTTGACACACTTCCCCTTTGGTCTGGATCTTGTTTGGTACTAGACGTCTCCCTTAGTGACATGTTCCCCTTGCCCTCATACCCAAGGGTCATGTCTCCCAGTTGCGCAGAAGCTTCTAGAACCCAACTCTAGCAGAGGCTCTTTCTTCATTTGAACAAAGACGATTTGGTAAGAGTAAAACCAGAGAGAGCTCTTAGCAAAGACATGAATGCACTTTATAAATGTCATGTCAAAGTCTACTTTTGCATAGAAATTTTTTGAAAAGATCAGGGTTTAATGACCAGCTGCCTGTTATTCCAGAGTACCATTAACCCTTTCCTCCCCTGTGACATGCTGACAGAAAGAACAAGAGGATCTGTCAACAAATGAGTCAATTTGGTGATCTGGCTGCTGGAAAGCAGAAAATGCAATTTATTTTGGAGTTAGAGTTGATTGACTACTAAGTATTTTTCCCCTCTTTTTTCTCAGTTTTCTTGGTAATACCCACAGGCATTTTCCTATAATTTTGTATAATATAACTATGCCAAATGTTAAAATGATGGGCAGCTAAATGAAGGCACCATGAATTCAGAAATCCTGGAATAGGTAATCTAGAGTTTATAAATATGTAAACACCCACCGCTTATATTTATGTCCAAGAGCACGCTATGTAATCCACAGATACAAAGCCAGAGGGTACAGTGGTAATGGTGCCATTATTTTACATATATTTTTAGCACCTATTTTGGAAAAGATTGAAAAATGATTTTGAAGCACAGGATGGGTTCTGCACGTTGCTGTGAATGTAGACAGGAGGCTCAGATTGAAGCAAAAAGGAAACTACCTGCTAGGCTTTTTTTCCCAAGGTTTGGGGCTTCTACTGCTGATGTCTCTTTGATTCACAGAGAATGTTTAGTAAGCAGGCTGAGGGAAGACACTGATACTTTGGTTTTGAATATAAGAAAATAAAGACAAAGCCTTATCTTCACAAGACGAACTTTTAGGAAATCAAGTTAAAAGCTTAATAGCAGCTGTGTAGCACACATGGCTACAAAGCAGTGAGTATAGGCAGGTGTGACACTCCTGTGGGGGGAGTCTGTATGCAGAATTAGCAAAAAGCCTGCAGGGGATGCAACAGCACAAGATGATTGTAGAGCTACCAGACACAGGGCTGCAGCCCAGTGAAGAGCCCAATGCAGCACAGTGCCGGCCAGGACTCCAAGAGACCTCGACTGCTCTTTATTTTCTGAATTTCCAGGGGACTATCCCCAGGGTGAGACACCATGGCACAGTGTTAGCACATGGGTGCCTGGTGACCCGTTCTCCCTACATGTCCAGCAGCAGGTGGTGCCATCTGCCAGCTTCGCAAAGCAGCACAGCACTGCCTCTGCCTCCTGGCTCACATCCAGCCCCCCTCAGGCCCTGGTGCTCTCCTGTATCTTTATCCCTTAGTCTGACAGCTCCTGTCTTACTCCCTCACACCACCATAAATCTACAATATCTCCCATCCACTCTCCCCAGTGATCTCTCAGCCGGTCTCGCTTCTCCCATGAGTATCAGTACTGGCACTGCAGCTGGACTCACCTGGGAGCACAAACTGAATTGTGGTACTTCCACTCAGTGCACCTCCTCCTCACATCTTCTGTTGCTCTACTGATAGCCTCCATGTGTCCCAGAACCTGCCCTGCCACTCCAACCTCAGCACAATCACAGGCCACCTTCCGTCTGTCCTTCCCCATGTTGCCCATACTTCCCTCTCTTGAACTTGCTGAGCTCCCTTCTCACACCAGACATTTTCACATGGGCCAGTTCTTCTTTCTGGAATCTTCCTTCAACACTCTTTACTTAATAACCGCTGCTCACCTTTTCAATGTGGTCAAGGTGCATTTCTGATACCAAGTGTCTATATTGGTTCGAGGGACAGAACCCATAGAAAATATACTGCATTAGTCACTTTTCTTATTCCTGAGACAAAGTGTCCAGTCCCTACAACTGAAAGGAGAAATTTAATTTAGTTCACTTTAGAAGCATCAATTCAGTCCTTCCATGGCTGGTAGCATAGGAGTGTGCTCATCTCATGGTAGACAGGAAGTAGAGAAGCAAAGGAGGAGCCCAGAAGGAAGGCCCACCCTCCTGTCAGAACACCTGTGGTCCACCTCTTCCAACCAGATATCACCTCCTGTCCCCAAGCCAGCTGTGCTTCCCAGACTCCAATCACCTTCTCTGCACTCTAGACTCTGTTCATGAGGCTTTGGGGATCCAGGTATAACCCTAATCCACATATATAATTATGCAGGGCTTTTTTAGGCTTATATGATCTAGACCGAGGATCATCTAGAGAGCCAGAGCATCCAGGAGCTGCTCAGTCTAAGGAGACAGAACAAGAGGACTCAAAGGTGAGGCTCCAGGCCAAGGCCAGAAGCTAGGAAGCTCCCTGGAGAGTGGCTGGTGCTATGTTCAGAGGATGGGAACCAGAGATCGATGCACAAAGGAGACGGCAGCAGAAGGTGCACCCACCTGAGGAGCCTGGAGACCTCAGAACATGGAACAACTTGCTTCTTCTTTGCCTTTTATTTTAACCAGGCAACCTATTGGTTGGTGCCTCCTTCTATCAAAATGGATCTTCCTTGCTCAGCATGCTGGCCATGTGCTGATTATCTCTATAGACAATACTTTTATCAGCTGTTAGGCTTTTCCTAACCCAGGCAAGTTGACATGTCACAGTGAACTATCACAGTGTTTCCTGACCCCCAAAAGGCCATAGTTCATTAAAATACCCTATATATGTCCCTTTCTAGTACCTACATGATGTCTATCTTCTCTTATTTCTGTCATCTTCCCACTGAAATGGAATGACTATGCTTCCACTGGATCAGAGCCCACTAATAGGCGGGACCTGTGACTTGGAGCGGGCACTGATGCTTCACTGGTCTTCTTTTGTCAGTGTATCATGTGTGGTCAACATTGTGCCAAGCTCCGCTGTGACTATGACCAAGCCAGGTAAGGCCCTTGGCCCTGTGTGCATTGCATTTGAGTGCAAGAGACAGATAGTAAAGACATAAACTCAACAACCAGGAACCATGGAGTTTGTTGCTGGGACACTGGCAGAGATAAGGATCTGTGATGCAGCTCAAAAAATCAACAGAGATGAGCTTGGGATGGCAAGTGTGCATATTATTCTGAGCAAAACTGAAAGCCACTGAGCTACATGAACCCAAAATTGGTGGGCGTCTGACTTGAGGATTCCAACGCTCTCTAGGTAAATGGTCTGGAGAAGGCATTGAAGACTAACAAGGCCAGAACCACTCGCCAGCTACTGAAGAGGACACTGGGAATAAGGTGGAGTCCTGAGTACTGGAAGGAAGGAAATTTGTACCCAAAGCTAAACCAGGAGGCCAGTTTCCATCAAGGACTGTGGTTCAACAGAAGGTGACTGGTAGTTACACAGTGTCCTGAGGTGGAGAAGGCTTTTGAAAGAATGAATAGGTCAGTGCATGAATAAACAGTATATAAATATAGAAAGACCTGTAAGAAAATGAAGAACAATGGATCTTTAGGTTAGGAGATAAATATGGGCTCCTGTCAGTACTCTGGAGAAGCAGAAGACTGCATGAAGCATCTTCTTTTGGAAATCAGCTTGTTTCTAATTGAGGTGTAGGATAGGCCAGTAAGCTAGAAAGCAAGGCAAAATTTGCTGCCTCAGTTTTGAAACAGTTTAGATAGTTTTGAATTTATTCATCCCAAGGAAACCTTGGAGATCTTTTTCTTTCAAAGTTCTCAGCGGATTAAATGAGATCCACACACATTATTTAGAATAATCTTCACTTACAGTCAACTAATGGCAGATATTAACAATATTTACAAAATACTTCCAAGGAAGGCTTAGATTGGTGTTGGATTTCATAACGGATATATATCCTAGCTACACTGAAGAATCTTAATTCCTGGCAGTTGTTCAATGGAAAGCATTAGACTTTACCAATGACTTAATGCAGAGGATTGGCAAACTACAGTCAATGGTCAAACTCTGTCCACTGCTTGATTTGAAAATAAAGTTTTATTGGAACTTGGCCACTCCTGTTCATCTGTACACAGTCTACAGCTGCTTTTGCATGATAGCCGCAGAGCTGGAATAATTGTGATGGCAGATGAATGGCTCACAAAGCCTACAGTGTCTTCCAGGCATAAGTTCCTCCCATAAAGCCACCAGAGCAAAACAACCACTATTGCTCCATGGGAAAGACTGGAGATTTAAGATAATGAAGAGGCCCAAGTCCAGTGAAGACCTGGGAAAATATTAAATGAATAGTCAAACATGACCGGAGGTATCCCTGGGGAAAAGAAACCAAAGACATTTGCATCTGGCTTCAGAGCAGCTCACATTCTGCCCATAGATGACTGTTACCTCATTGCTCAAAAATGAAAACTTGGAGCCTCTAGAGTATAAAACCAACCCCTAATAAATCTCACACCAAGGATGTAGTGACTCTAATGTGTGAGAAAACAGCACCAGGAAGGCAAAAACATAAGGACTTGCTTACCACTGCAAGTAGCCGCTGGATTTAGTTTTTCACCTAATTTTAGATAGTTTATCATTGCTTCCAAAAAAGGGAGGACATAACCTGTGATTTTTCTTTTTTTTTTTTTTATTGAAATACAAACGTCAATCAGACAGTTTCAAGACACCTTAACCATACAGATTTGATGAATTAATACATTGCAAACAGTTTTCATAAAGTTTTAGTATCATACAAGGTGCATACATGACACTATATATACAGATATTATTTTAGCAGATAGCTCTTATCAGTGAATTATGAGTGTATCTGCTTACTTATCTTATTTTTTTATACCTGAATTATATCAAAAATTCAATAAATATTTACCTAGTGGTTTACTGTAGTACTAGAAGCCGACATAATACCCTGACCAACCACCATTAGTGCAGATCTTGCCTCTCATAGAATTATGTAGAAGCACAGAGTTATCTATCCCAACTGTACTGTCTATATACACACATCATGATTTTTTCTTTCTACACCCCTTCCTCTGTCTACACCTGTCAAAAGTGGGCACTCCATTGACATTCAATTACCTTAGGTGCTTGAACTCGACACCACAAAACAACAGGGTCCAGCATTCTACAACCATAGTGAGTTATTCAAAGAAATTGTCGACCATAGCCATTTACAGCTCAGCTTAATATTATGGACTCACGATGTGTACTTCATTTTTATACTTTTCTGCTGGATGGTTAAGACCTAGATGGATCAAGACTTATATACCAACACATGAACTTTATATTTCCTATATGGTCAGTGAAGTCCTCTCAGGCTTTATCTTGTAGTCCTGTACATTATACTGTAGTTCCTTAGTCTGTTTCATCCATATGGATGAGTCACAGCCAATGCTTGACCAGTTTGCTTTCTGTGAGAGCTTGAGAGAAAGTTTTCTCTTCATGTGACTCTCCCCAGGCACACTTTAGAACTTCAATCTCTTTCCTCTGTGGCTCCATAATCTCCTTGTTCAGAAAATTTGAAGCTCACCTGAGTTTCATGATGTTGCAGTACAGGTTCTCCTATGTCCTGAGTCATCGCTGACCTTGAAAGGCTAGGGCCAAAATGTTGGCTGGCCTTGTGGCTCTTCTGTTTCTCCCACTCTGACTTCTGATCTTAGGTTGTTAACCATCCAGAAGAAAAGCTGATTAGTATCCTGCAGCATATGCCATTCACTTTCCCTTATGTGACTCAATTGATTTTACTTGTTGTACGTTACCTTTTGTATTTCTGCTTTTCGCTTGTTTATTAGGGAGACTATACGATATTTACACATGTGTGTCTGGTTTATTTCACTTATGAGTATATGTTCAAGTGGCATCCACTTCAGTATAAATGCTTCAAACTTATCATTCTTAATAGCTGAGTAATACTCCATTATATAGAAATACCACATCTTTTTCAACCATTCCTCATGTGATGGACATCTTGGTTGTTTCCAAGAT
>PVKA01009904.1:0-60342 GCA_004027165.1 Ctenomys sociabilis
ATTATTGAATCTTTGATATAATTCAGCTATAAAAAAACCTGTAAATATAATTTCATGTATGCACCTTGTACAGTACCAATACGTTATGAAAACAGTTTGCAATGTATTAATTCATCGACTCTGTATGGTTAAGGTGTCTTGAAACTGTCTGATTGACATTTGTATTTTAATAAAATAAAAATAAATGGAAAAAAAAAGAGAGACACAGAAAGAGACACAGAGAGACAGAGAGACATAGAGCCACAGAGAGAAAGATAAGGGTGTACTCTCCCAGGCCATGCTGTCAGTGGTGCACCTCCCCCAACCAGGCCCTACCTTCTCATAGAGCCCTCAGCTGTAAAGTCACCAATGGAGCCACTGACTTATAAGCATAGCACTCTCATGGCCCAATTACATAATAAAAGCCCCATCTCTGAACACATGATATTTTCTGGGGACAATTTAGATCTAGACTATAACAAGTTATAAAACAATACTTACTTATACAAAGGAAAAAATAGTCCTTGGCATATATGGTTCAAACATTAGAAAATCAAAGGTAAAGAAAAAATCTTAAACAATGGCGAAAACAATTTATTTGTACAAGAATAACAAAAAATATATACTACTTTTCAGAAATCACATGAACAAGTTGAAAAAAGTGAAACATGTAATTATTGAGAGAAAAAAAATCAGTGAAGAATTTTAAACCTATCAGAACTCTTTTGCAAAACTAAAAGGGAACTAAGGACTTTCCTATGTAAATTTGGAGAATTTGCTACCAGTAGCCCTGAGGTGCAAAATAAAAAAAAAATTTTTTGAAAGAAATTTTTCATAGAACAGGAGAATAAGATCTCAAAAACTTGAATCTATATCAAGAAAGAAAGAACAATGAAAAATCAGTAAGCAAGAACAATTTCTCAAATTTTTTTTTTGGAAGAACCTGGGACTGAACTCAGGCCCTTGCACTTGCCAGGGCAGCACTTATTCTACTGCATTATCTCCCCAGCCCCTTTTCTTAATGATCTATCAAATGACAGATTTTTTAAAATAGTAGGTAGTAGCAACATATAATGATTTATAGTTATTTGTGCATATTACATGCTATGTCTAAATAAAATGAGTAACAGCAATAATAGAAGGAATGGGAAGGAGGGATTAAGAATACTGCATTAGGGCTGGGAAAGTAGCTCAGTGGTCTAAGTGCCTGCCTGGCAATCTCAAGGAACCAGGTTCTTCCCCCAGTACCTCATGCTGTGCTGGCCCGGGAAAGAGCACCAAAGCAGGTGGGCACAGTGGCACATTTCTAATCCCTGCACTGAGCAGGCTGAGAGAGGAGGACTGCTATGAGTCTGAGCCTTGTAGTGAGATCCTGTGCCAAATAAATAAATGCATGAAACACTAAAAGAGTATTGTGTTATTTGAAAAATCAGTGTAAGCCAGATGTAAATGTATAGTGTAATCTCTATGGCAACCACTAAGTTGTTCTAGAAATAAAATTTATATGCTAAAAAAGAGAGATACTTGGACCATAAAATTCTCATATTAAAACTGCAAAAGCCAGAAAAAAAATGTAGAAGACAAATGTAGAAACAAAGAACAATGGCAATAATTCAAAAAATAATCAAATATGCATAGTATGGTATGTATTGATCCAACTATATTTATAATCAGTTTAAATGTCCATGGTCTTAAAACACCAATTAAACAAAAGAATTTGCCACATCAGATTATGAGCAAAGCTGAACTATATGTTAATTTATGAGAAACCTACTGCAAATGAAAAAAGATATGGATTAAGGTAAAGGAATGGGGGATGCTACATTGAACTAAATATTTGTGTCCCTGTTAAATTCCTATTTCAACATCCCAGCTTCTAACATGTAGCATTAAAAGGTAAGCCTTGAGGAGACAATTTGTGCAGGAGGGTGAAGCTCATGCAAATGGGATATGGCCATAAGATGAACATCCAGAGCACTATAGCACTTCAGCTCTGGCTCCACCGAGAGTAGATACAGCAAGACTGCAGTCCACACCCAAAGGAGGGCTCTTACCATCGCCTAATCACCCTAGTGCCTGATCTCCACCTTCTAGGATTTGTAATCATGAGAAATTGAGTTCACTTATCTAATAAGTGAGGCATTCTATGATCATTTATAGCCCAAATTAAGTAAGAAATAAATTGATACCAAGAAGTAGAGCTTCCCCCATAACAATACAAGTATTCCTTAAGGATATTATGAATTCAGTCCATATTAAACTAAAAATGGGTTATGTGGATTTTTTGGTTTTGTAGTGCTTACTAAATATATGTGTATACTACTGTCTACAAAATATATAACAGCATACATCTAAAATTGTATAGACCTTAATCAAAATACTTTATTGTTAAAAAAAAATGCTAAGAATCATCTGAGCTGTTGGAAAATGGTGCCAATACTTTTGCAAGGCATAGGTGTGCCATTTTTCTCCATTCTGTGTAAAAATCACAGTGCACTTGAAGTACAATAAAACAAAGCACAATAAAATAAGATATGTCTGCATCTAGGAAGAAAAAGCGGCTTAGCAATTGCTTCATGGTTTGAGTCTGGAAAAGTTTTCAGCTTCGTGCTAGTGAAAGCCTTGTGTTTTGTGAACTGATATCCTGAAAGCTTATTTTGATGACAGTTCAGAAAAAGCAAGCTGTAAAGAACACTTCTGTCTTCTCAGAGAGAAGCTAGCAACCATGAACAGAATGTTAGTAGAAATATGGCTGGTAAAGACCACTCAGATGAGACTTTAAATGGACATACAAAGCTTGTTACCAGACAGTGAAGAAAAGCAGTCCATTTTATGTAATGCAAAATAATTTTGTTGACTCGTACTCACATTCTACTATTCTGTGGAGGCAGAACAATGGAAGTGAATATGTAGCAGAGCAGATTCTGCGGTAAAATGTTCAGAGAGTTTCTTTTTTTCTTGCCTCCTTATGGTATAAGTGAGAAGAGAGGGATTAAACATGAAGCCATTAGGCAAAAAGACCCAAAACTCAGAGATCTGGAAATTTCCAAGGTAATTCACATTGAAAACAATGAAAAAGCATGTTTGGAAGAGAACAGTAAAGTTGATTTCATCAGCTATTTCAATAAAACCCAGTGCCATTGTTTAAATATGAAGTGTTTCTGAAAGAAAGACTTGTCCTAGGGTTTAATCCTAGGTGCAACAACGTCAGAACCAGGGCTTAGAGATGTGATTAGTCCCTGAGGGCACTGCACTGATGTCATCAGTGGATTAACCTGTGTAGTAAGCAGCTATCTCAGGCTGATAACTTTGGAACAAACCCATTATGACATGAAGTCTTTGACATCATGAGCCCAAAATATCTTTCCTCCTTTAAACAGTTTCAGGTATTTTGTCCCTCCAATAGAAAAGTCACTCCGACTCAGGAATACAGATGGCTCAAAAGCAAACACAGGCCAGGTGTGACAGTGCATGCCTGTAATCTCAGCACTCTAGGCGGCTGAGGCAGGAGGATTACAGCAAGTTCAAGGCTAACTTGTGGTACATAGGGAGTTCAAGCCCAACCTAAAATATGTAGTGAGAACATGTCTCAAAAAAAAGAAAACAAACCAAAATAAAACAAATTCACAAAAAATGGAAAGCAAAGAACTAAATAAAGCAAACAGAGTAAAATAAAAAATTGGAAAATAATGAAATTGCTAATCTATAACTCAGGACTGTAGACCTAGTTGTCTGTTAACAGATAAATGAAAAAGAAACTTGAGGCAATTTAGAAATGTTCAGGGCTAGTACTCCAATGATGGGCCTAGAATGCACAGGTCTGGGTTGGTACTCTATTTTGAGTTTTGAAGGTAATTCCAAAATCCAGATCAGCTATAAGACTTTAGCTGACTGGCAGAATGCTAGGGGTCCAATCTCCATCTAAAGAGAAAACCATATTATGAGTGAGTTCTCTGGAGAGAGTCACTGTATAAGCAGTATCCAGATGAGCTATAAAGGTGATATTGCTGCCTCTGTAGGCCTACAAGGTGGGATTTATGCTCCAGTAAGTCTGGGAAATGGGACTTTCCCCCAGTGAGCCTAGGGGTAGATTCTGGAGCTAAGATATATATCCTCATGCCTTAAGTTCTCACGAAGTTACCTTGATAGTTTCTGCACTAGCTTAGGGCTGTCACAGATTTTATGCTTCTTAGATTTCCCTTTTTGAATAGAAATGCTTATTCTAGGCCCATTTGAGCTCTGCAATTTTATAGACATACAGTATTTTACATCTTTAATAGAGTACATTATGGTGGTTTAATACATGTATCCAATGTACAGTGATCAAATTTGGATAATAAATATTCTATCCATTAGTTATTTTGTGTTAAAATTTCATAATCCTTTTTCTAGTCATTTTGAAATATACTATATTGCATTTTAATGAATAAGTACCCTACTATGCTAAAGAAAAATACAAATTTCTCTATTCTGTATTTTGGTGCTCTATACTGAATTTTCTGTCCCTTGTAATTCCCAGTAGTGACTCCACCTTCATTCAGTTCTTTTACAACATCGACTTGATCCTTCTGTGCATTAGTGGAGACATATGATATTTATCTCTGAACATATGATATTTGGCTTACTTCATTTAACTGAGAGACTTCCACTTCCATCCATGCTGCTGTAAATAAAAAGATTCCTTACTTCTCATGGAAGAATCCATCATATGTGCATACCACATTTTCTTTGCCCATTCATCCCCTAAAATGCACCTGGGTTGATTTGACTTTTATTTATTTATTTTTTTGGCAGAACCAGGGATTGAACTCAGGCCCTTGCACTTACCAGGGAAGCACTTATTCCACTGAGCCATCTCCCTAAATCCAAATTTTGACTTTTAGGAGCGGTGTTACAAAAAAGATGACAGTGGAAGTTATTTTTGATACAATGATGTTATGCTTACATATGTATCCAGTGGTGGAATTACTGAACTGTGTGATAGTTCTATTTTTACTATTTTGAGAAATCCTCATAAGGCTTTTGTGATGCCTGTGCTGACTGGCATTCTCACCAAAAATATGCAAAAGCTTCTATTTTTCCACATTTCATTACTATTATTTTCCCGGAAGATAGGCATTTTAAATTGTATGTGGCTGATAGCTCATTGCAGTTTTGATATACATTGCTCTGATGATTAATGAAATGAGCATTTTTCATAAGCTAGTTGACCATTGTATGTCATTTATAGAGAAGGACTTATTTTGTTCCTTAGCCTATTTTTTAAATTGGATTTTTAGAGGGACACTCTTTGACTTCCTTATGTATTCTTGATATCAATCCTATGCTTGATGAATAATTTGCAACCATTTTCTCCTGTTCTGTAGACTGCTTCTTAATTTTATTGATTATTTCATTGGCTGGGATGAAGCTTCTTTGCATGATACTGCTTTTGTATCTTTTCCTGATACTGATGTTAACTTTTGGTGACTGTACCTTTGGGGTCTCTAAAAACTTTGCCTATACTACTGTTGAAGTGGTTGCCCTAGGTTTTTTTCTTGAAGTAATTTTATGGTTCCAATTTAATGCTTAGATTTCTGATTCTTATTTTGGTTGTGTGTGTGTGTGTGTGTGTGTGTGTGTGTGTAGTAAGACAAATGGACCTGGTTTTATATATCTATATAGTGTTTCCAATACCATTTGTTGAAGAGACTATCATTTTTGCATTGTATGTTTTGGATCATTATAGTAAATTAGCTATATAAATGTAGAATGATTTCTGGGCTTTCTGCTAACATGGATAGCTTTACTTTTTCTTTTCTAATTTGGATGCTTTTTCTTTCTCTCTGTTATCTAATTGCTCTTTCTAAGACTTCCAGTACTATATAAATTATGACTGATAAAAATAGTAAACGTCTTATTCCAATGTTTGAGAACGTGCTTTAAGCAATTCCTTAGTTAGTATGAAACTGGCTATATTTTCCCATATATAGTCTTTAGTATATTTAAATATGTTCCTCTTATACTTATTTATTGAGACTTACCATGAAAAATGTTGAATCTTACTGAATGCTTTTTTTGCATCTGTTGCAGTGCTCTTACGATTTTTTTCCATTCTGTTGATATGGTATGTGACGTTAATTGATTTGTATATGTTGAACCATTGCTAGCAAGGTTCATGAAAACCCATTGTTTTATTTATTGTTTTTAACTTTTATTTTTTTATTTATGCTCTGATTTTTACTATTTATTTAGCTCTACTAATTTTGTGTTTGATTTGCCCTTACTTCTTTGGGTCTTTGAGGTGCATCATTGAATTGTTTAAGAGCTTTCTTTTATTCTTAAGAAATATCTTGCTACACAGTGCAGGCTAGTCTTGAACTCAGGCTGGCCTTGAACTCACGGTTATCCTCCTGCCTCAACCTCCAAGTGCTGAAATTACAATCATGCCACCATTTCTAGTTGGTGTAAGGCTTTCTGTTTATGTAGGGCTTCATTGGTATGAACTTCCTCTTCTGCTGTATCTCAGAGATTATCCTGTGTTGTATGTCACTTTTATTAACTTTTTTTGGTTTTCTACTTTAATCTTTCAATTGCCTATTAATTATTTAAGAAAATATTACTCTATTTCTGTTTATATATTGTTCATTCTGTACATGCCCACTGATTTGTAGTTTTATTTTATTGTAGTTCAAAAGGAAACAGATGTGAGTTTGATGTCTTAAAATTTTTTGAGACCTGGTTTGTGACCTAATGTAAGATTGATCAGGGAAAATGTGCCATGTACCAATGAGACGAATGCGTATTCTGATGTGATTAAATGAAATATTCTTTAAATTATTGTTTGTATTGTTTTCTCTATGGCATGGTTGACTTATAAATTTCCTTGTTGATTTTCTATCCAACAGAGTGTTATGGAAATGAAAAATTTGTTTTCTTTCACAGGACCATACTTGAGGAGGGATTTTTCTCAGAATAAATTGTACCTTTTTACTCATATTTGATTTCACTCATATTTGATAGAAATGTTTAGATGATATTTTGGACTTAGATTTTTAGAGTTGATGCTGAAATAAGTTAAAACAGTTTGAGTTTTGGGGATAAGCATAACTATAATTTTTGCTTGTATGAAGGATATATCTCAGAGATAAAATGTTACATATGAACATTTGTGTACCCCTAACGTTGTATGTTACTATCTTAATGTCAATTAGCATACGAGATCTTTTGGAAGTAACCAAGACATATGGGAGGAGAACTCATGTTTTGGATTCTAATTCCAGAGAGCTCTCAACTTTTCACCATATAAAGACTTAACAAGTATAGAAGAGTCTGCATCCTGAAAAGGTGCACTTACCAGAACCCCACCATGGGACGCTCTCAACTCAGCATCTGGAACTGTAGAGATAAATTGCTGTTGTTTATAAGTCACTCTGCTTATGGTACTTTTTCACTGTAGACTAAACTAAGATATCATACTAACATTAATTTTTAAAATGCAAGAAAAGCCATGTCAGTTTTAGGTGGAGAAGATGTCAGAGCAAATAAAATTGTGAAAGGACAAATCTTTCTTCTCATTGAATTAAGAGAAAGTAGCTGCGTATCTACCTTAACTATTTTCTATGTACAGATATAAAATGGTCCTTCATTTGTATCCCATTTTTTGTTTAGTTTTGTCAGAGAAGAATATTCCATTGCCATTTAAATATTGTAGGTGCATGAATTGGGCAAAATAATCCAGTATAGTCCAGTAGTCCATAATAGTAGTAGGTTATCCATAGGACTGGCAATGTCAGAAGTTGTTGACTTGAGCCTTTTACAGCTCTGTTTGGACAGGATATCCTGTCTGCATCTTGTACTATGAATAGCCACTAAGAAGATAACATTATGCAATGTATTAATCATTGAAACTGTCCTACTAATTGGTTTTGAAACTGCTTCATTGCTATTTGCTTTGCAATAAAATTAATAAAAAAGAAAGTACTAATAAATACCAATATAGGAGGACAGATGCCTAATATATTTGAAACAGCAAGCTCATTTCCGGTTTGTTCGGAAGATCTTTTGTCTGGATACTTCCCGGTGGACGACTGTGAGCTCCCTGACAAGGTGTATCCAGCTTCCCGCAGGGAGGCTCTGCCTCTGCGACTCTCTTGGACTCAGTGAGCACCTCAGAGTTGGCACCGGACTGTGGCGCTTCTTGGCCTGAGTGTCTTGTCCTTCCCCTGACTTAGTGAATGGCTGACCTCGTGCATAATAAGAGTCAGTGTAATGGATTTGGAGATTGTCACAACTTTCTCACTCACTAATTACATAATCTTGCCAGTGTCAGAGAGGCACCCTGGACTTTCTAATAGAAAAGAGTGGCCGCCTATTATATTTTCTCCTAGTACATTTTCAGTGCCCCTTGCCATATATGACGTGATTGCTGTACGTAGCTTTTGGTCAGCACATGCATTATGTGATCACTGGTGTGACTTCTGCCTGTGCATAGCTGTAGCCTCCTTTTCTCACTGACTTGTCTTCAGCTCACCTTAGATAGTGACAATCATCTTTTCAGAGTCTCAAAACAAATATATCAAATGATTGATGACCAAAGGAATAATTAAGGGTAAAATTACCTACCCTTCTTCACATGGTAGTTTATAGATCAAATAGGATAAACTACAGACAGGTTTCCATGTTCTAGTAACATATGTGTAACATGCCTTAATTTGGGCCTCCCTCTCTCTGCATATCTCTGTCTCTGTCTCTGTACCTCTGCAACTTGTTAAGAAAAAGCATTTTATTTGTAAAAAAAATTGTGAAAGGAATTAAATAATAGTAAAGGGATAAACATTTTAAGACCCACAAAGATACGTACGTGAGATGTATGTATCTAATAGGAGTGTCCAAAAATATGAGTAAATTACTGGTACAAGTATATGGAGAGACACATAAGTATACTGTTATGCTTGAAGATGCAAATATGTGTAAAAGGTGGATAGATTCAGAGTGCAAAAACACATTAAGGGTATAATTAAACTCAATTGCACCAATAATCAACACATTACAATTTATAGTTATTGATTATTCCATCTAGTAGCAGCAGATTGTACATTCTTCTGAAACTGAAGTGAAACACTCACCGAGACAGATTACATTCTATAAAACACACTTTAACTAAGATGTTCTTCAGTAAATGAGTGAATAAGCAAATGTGATACAACCGCTCTGAGGAATATTATTCAGCATTAAAAGAAAATGAGCCACCAAAACATGAAGAGACACGGAGGAATATTAAGTGCATATTGTTAAGTTAGAAAAGCCAGTGTGAAAAGGTCACACACTCTGTTTTCTCACCTGTATATAGCATGTTAAAAAAAAAAAAGGCAGAGCTGTGGCAACAGTGTAAACATTAGTGGTTGTGGAGAGTAAATTGTGAGAGGGACAACGTCGAAGTATTAGGGCACTTAAATTATTCTGTGCTAGATAATAAGGTAGAGATATGTCATTATATGTCTGTCAAACCCAATGAAATATTAAAACACCAAGAGTGAACCTTAATATCAACCGTGTACTTTGGGCAATAAGCGCATGCTAATGTATGCTCACCAATTGAAAAATATGTGCCACCCTGCTGCAGTGTGTTGATAACAGGGAGAAGCTATACACATGTGGGGGCAAGGGATAGGTTAGTCCATTTTCTGGTGCTACAAAATACCTAGGAATGGTTTCTATGTGAGGAAAATGAGTTGTCTTTGTTCATGGATTTGAGACTGAAAGGCCAAAACACATCGCATTAACTCTGCTTCAGGTTATGGTAGATGACGTAATGGTGGGAGTACATGGGATAAGGAATGGTCCATGGTGAGACAGGAAGGAGGCGGAGAGAAGTTCAGGAGCCAGGATTACTCTCACTTATGACTCATGCTCACAAAACTCATTCAGCCTGAAGATGACCATCAATCCCTTCTAAGCATAGCACCTTGAGTGACCTAACTGGCCCTCAAGTGTTAAGGCCCTCTATCCCCTAAAGCCATCACAGTGCTGACCAAGCCTCCAATGTCCACACACCTGAGGAACAACCTCAAGCCTTACGTAAACCATAACAGAATATACTGGACCTTTCTGCATCTTCTGATGAAGCATGCTGGGAACACAAGGCAAAGTTTATTAATTAAAAATTCTTAAGCTGAAACTGTACTTTATGGAGTTTCTATGCAGCTTTGCAGTTTCAATGTTTATTTCATTTCCAGCTGTGAGTGATACTCTCACATCTTAGACTTTTTTCAGGAATGACCATAGACCTGAAATGAGCTGATGCTGGAGATCAATAAGGGGATACACCCACAGCTATTTGAAGTGAGCTTTGATTCCCCAGAATGGGTCGTTTGCATTTGATCTCTGCTATTGGCTGAGAGTACCAATTCTCTATTGGGTGGAGAATAAAAAAATGAGAGTGTGGGCTTCTTCCATTTCTTTATGCTTACTTTCAAGTCAGTAGGAGGGAAGTTGGTAGGCATTTTTGACAGGTTGATCTGTCTTTCAATAGCAATCAAGCTTTTATTTTTATTTTTTAGAAAGAGGAGGTAAACTGAATATAGAGGCTCCTGGGATTTAAAGCTACATAATTTGCTCCTTCAAATAGGTGGTTTCAGTGTTTTAAAAATAATAATTATACGATGAGCTTTTGTAAGATTTTTCCTACAGTCTCAAAGGTTTACCTAATGTTTAAATTTAAGAAAGCATCTCTTGTACTCTGAATTCTAAAGAGAAGTAGCAATAATATACATCATTTGAATCAAGACCCCCAACCATTCTATTTTATATCTGACTGTAGATCGGAACTATAATAATCACTGCACACGTACTCACCTACTCCCAACTCCCAAAACACATTCTTCAGTCCATATATAAACATGTTACTTGGTCTTTATGGGAACATGCTGCCCAGTCTATACATAGACTAGAAACTTAAAGGGGATGAAGTGATCCAGTAAAAATCTGTTCTTTTCTTAAAGCTGGTGAGGCAGACTTGTAGGTTCTCACAAAGACCTAGTAAATAGTGATGAGTACATGAGTGCCTTACAAGACCAGGAGCTGTCTTTTCATTTCTTGATAGAATCAATAGTGGGTTACAACATGAATATACCAGTAAATATGATTAATAAAAAATGTAGTATAAATGTTATGCTACACTTGGTTTCATGAAAGGCAAATATAAGTTCCTTGAAGTTAGAGGACAGTTGTGAATGTGAAGACCAGTTCCTTTTTATATCAGAAAGAAAAAAAAAAAAACTAAAGGAATTTTTTCAATAGGGCTTGAGGAAACTGTATCCTAATTTAGTTACTGGCAACTATCTTGTACATGCTAGGTCTGTGCAACCCTCAGAAGCTCTAGAGGAGAACTTGTAAGCACCCAAGGACTAGAGCAGAGGAGTGCAGATGTTAGAGCAGAGAGGGGAGCTCCTGAGCTTCCCTGAGAGGCAGCTGACAGTGAGTGGTCCTCCCAATCTGGAAAAAGCAACACATATATATTTTCTTGGCAGGTGATCAAGGGTGATCATTCTCTGCAGGGAATCGTGAACAACAAAGGGGACCGGATTAGGAGTCAAGCATTGTCCAAAGAAAGATATACACAGTATTTATGCAAATTGAATAAACCATGCTGTATAGATACAATATACTATCCTCACAAATATCCTTACACAAAAAATCCTTACACACACGATATCTCTAGATTCCCTGCTCCAGCACATAGCACTCAGACAAGAATGTAGACTCTGAAATAAGTCCAACATCTGTATCTTATACTGGTTGAGAGCAAAGAAATTTAAATGCGCCAAAAGTTAAAGCTGTTAAACTGAACAGGAATAAACTTCAGTAACTAAAATTGACTGGAGTGTTACTGAATTTCTCTGACATATTAAATAATGGGAAAGGAGATATGTGTGAGTAAGGTGGGTGTTGAACTAGGATGTGTCCACATGGGTGAACACCTTAGGAAATGCTAGAAATCTGTCCACTGAAGGAAGTATGGCATGGCGAGGTAGTATACATATGTCACCCACATTCACATTTAAAAGCAGTACAAACATTGCAGGCAAAACAAAATTCTGCTTAGGTCTATGGGTAACTCATTTGTAACTCTGAAATCTTTTCTTACACTAGTGAATTGTTTCTTCTCAATCAGCTTGCCATTATCGATTCACCATCCATCATTGGTAAAAATAGGTAAGCTGTTTCTCTGTACTGAAATAGTCCACAACAATAAGTGCTGCTTTTTAAAAAAAAATTATCAGGTTAAAACTCTTCTCAAATCCAGAGATTACAGGTTTCTGAACTCTAATTTAGCAGTCCTAGCCTTTAATATTTGAAGGGCATGTAACTCTGCTGAATTAACACTTTCAAAAACCTTACCTTTGTGAATGAATAATAATGGACACATTTTATCAATTATAGCTTTTACAACATTGGCATGATTTTGTTACTCAATTGATATCAGTTAATTTAGCAAAAATATTTTAGTGTGTGAAAAATGTTGGAAATCTGTTTACAATGCAACAAAATAAAACCTAATTCTGAGCATGAAAACTGTTCTGTGAATTTGAATGCCTGAAACACAAATAGGCATTTATTTTTGCATATTTGTTTCTCGAAAGAAAGGGGTTAACAACAGTTAGTTAATATAACTGATTTCTGCTTCAGCTGTCTTTAATTAAAATAATGTTTCTGTGACTAGTAAGATATTAAAGGCATATGATAGAAACATCTTTCCATATTTTACTGCTTTTTTAGTTATTTAGGAAGAGCACCAGAGAATTTCCACTTAATTTATCCTCTGATAATCCACTTAATAAGAAAATAAATTTGGCAGTTTTTCTAAAGATGTTAATGTTACTGAGAAAAACCCTTAGATATAAACAGCTTCTTATTTCTTAGTAGTTTATATTTTTAATAATAGATTGAGTAGTTATTTGCTAGCTTGACAAGTTTATTGTCCTTATCCAGTTGCCAAATGAAAAACACTTCCAAACTGATGGCAGGTATTAAAAACACCTACAAGTGATTCGAGCCATTAGAATCATAAAATTTGAGATGGCGCGTTCTCTGGACTGTGCTCCATTGCCCAGGCTTTTCCTCAGAGCTGGAGCCCTTAGCTGCTGCAAGTGGAGATGGCAGACATTTCAAGGTGAAATCCTTACTTTTAACTGAAACTCTGAGACTTCTCCTCAAACAAAATAGAGTATTTTTCTTACATCTAAATGTCTGAAGCTGATTCATCATCCAATTTGGATTAGGAACAAAAGGAACCTGTGTTCTTCTAAAAATGTCCAAACTACTCATAAAAAGCAGTTTTATTATAATTTACTGAACTCATTTTTTTCTTTTTATATTTTGCTCTTTTGCTAAGGGAAATTATCATTTAAGATTTCTTTGGCATGTACATGCCCAGCAATTTTATGTTGTTGTGGAGGATTGGGTTATATAGGATGTTTAGGTTTCAGTTCACTGAGAAATCCATGTAGATTGTAAATTCAAATTACCTACCAAGTCAAAGAAGGAATAAAGCAAGAGGTTAAGGCAATCAGGAAACATTTTTCTTGACAGGCCAATAAATGCTTCATTTAAAGAGAGATTCAACTTGACTTTAAACACACAGTGAAGCAAAATCTGGTTAGGTCTATAGGAGACAAATTTGACATTATCCATCTAGTGGATGAAAGGACACCTTGTTATTGTCCAATAACATCCAACATTGATCATTGGTGTGTGTAGGTTATATCAATTTCCATTAAAATAAGTTAAAATACATGATTTTGAAGCATTGTTTAAAGCATAAAGTCTTACTAAAGGATGTTAAACATTTGTACAGTCAGAGCAAAATGTTCAGATTTCTGTTCAGAATTAATTGATACAGTAGAGATGTTGGAATTAAGAGTTTTTAGCAATGCTAATGCTCTTCAGACTTATGGTATGGTTTGTGTCTAGGTTTCCCCCCAAACCTCATGCAGTCATTGGATGGAATCATTAGGGTGTTTCTAGAGTTTGTGATTAATATATGATCCCAGGCTGGGATCATGGGAGTGAGTGCTGCACCCTCCCTGGGGCAGATAATCTGCATGCAAATGTAAGGAGGGGAGAGAGGCTCACTAGCTGCTGTAGCTGGTGCTCCTCCCTTTTTTATTTGCTGTTTTCTGCTACCCTCTTCCATGTGCCACTCTACCTTGGAGCCAGCAGACTATGGGCTACAATTTCCATTAACTGTGAGGTAAATAAACCTTTCCTTCCTTAATTTTGTCCCAGAAACAAGAGAAACTTATGTGACACTTGAAGGTAGACTAGATGGATTTTACATGAGATGGCTGTTGGGAGGCTAAAACAGAATGCTATGGGTTAGATCTAAAATGTTTTCAAAGTCTCATGTTTGAGAGCTCCTGGGGCTACTATATTCATCAGTGGTATTATCGACTGATAAATTCAGTAGTTGCATGTCTGGTAGAAGGGCCTGGTTATAGGTAGGGCACCAGGGCATGATGTGAAAAGGTATTTTCTTGATCCCACCCACCCATGCTTCCTTCCCAAATGCCATGGGCTGAGAACCCTGCCCTCATCACATTCTTCTGCCTTGATGCTTCTGCTTTGGAGTCAGCCATGCGCGAACTGGAACCTTCTCTGAAATTTGAATCAAATTAAGCCTCTCCTCCTTTAACTTGAAGCAGTTGCATGTTTTGTCCCATCAGTGTGAAAGCTGACTAATAGAGAGGCTGTGAGGAGCATAGAGGTTGTGCTTCAAGCAAGAATGGAAACCAGATAGATATTCAAGGCAGAAGATTAGCATGTTGGAGGAACTGATTCTTCTTAAAAACAGATGTCTTCATAGGTATAATTCATTATCCTTGACTAGTCAGGTGGAGAAGTTCAATAGTTCTAACAGTTTCTGGAATGTTTTTAATATAAAGATGAATATATGTTTAGAATTATTAATATTTCAATGTAATAGAGAAGCAGAGAAAATGACATACCATCATGATTACACTACCAGAAATTTAACAAGTGTTAGTGTTTTCCCTTCTGGCCTTTAATGTTCTTCTTTAAGGGAATAAGAGTTAGATAATGTTAAATAAGCATCCAAGCTCTATTCTCTGGCCATCCCTTTCACTTTAGGGGTTAACCACACCTATGAAAGTGTCATGCACCATTACCACACAGTGTATGCATTGTACTATTATATATGTATTAATATGTGCATAGTAGACGTTTGTGTATACATCTGGGGAAGATCTATTATTATCTCATTTATACAAGTTTTAAAATGCAGTGTATTATTCATCTGTTTCTTGAATAAATCCCGTTATCTTCTAAAATTTGTTTTTCATTAGTTTTTCATGAAATGTCTAGGACTGGTACCTTGTACATTTATGTTCAAGTACATCTAGTATTTTATATATAAGTTAAGTTTGATAATACTTGAGAATTTATTAGATGTCTGTTTCTCATGAAATAATTTTGGTCAATTGTACTTTATAGACCAGCATCTTTCCCAAGATTTTAAATTTAAAATATGCAAAAGATCTTTAACATTTGTTAAAATGCATATATATATATATATATATAAATGTATACATGTATTTAAATATATGTATATAAATATATATGAATGTATATATATATATGTATATTTGTGTGTGTGAATGTGTCTTCTCACTTTTTTGATCAATTTTATCAGTTATCTCCTTGTTTTATTAGTGTATTTATTAGTCTATGTTTTCTGTTTCATTTGTTTTCTCTTAACTTTATCATCTCTGTTTTTACTTTATAAGGCTTAAACTTTGGAGATCTTTGATTTCAGCATATGCACACTGGAGACTATGATTCTATTTTGTTTCTGTTATAATTTACAAGGTTTGAGGTTTGATACAGTTTTCAATTTCATCTAATTTCATGTTTGACTTGATACAATTCAGTTGGTTGATTTTCTACTTTAATGCTTACATTTTTTTCAATTAGCACATCATATCTTATATATGAATAAAGCGTTGTAAATGAAGAATAAACAAAATTTATTTTAAAGAACAGTCATTTGATCTAAATTAAATATTTTACTTTCCCAGAATGACATGTAAATGCACCATCTGTAGCTACACATGTTAAATTACTGTTTAAGATCACTTACTAGTCTTTTAAATAGATACTGAAATTATAGTTTTTTGGCTTCTAAAATATGTCAGTGACATTTTGATAACCTGTATGGCAGATGGCAAAAGTAGACATACGTTTTAGGTAAGTTACATATTTATCATTAACTTTGTTAAGAAATGGAAATGTTACTAAGTTTTCAATAAATACAGATTTTTTTTTGTCTCATTGGTTTAACAAATTGTAGTGAAGTAACAAATACAAAATAAGTAAATACTTATATATTAACAACAAATAATAGAAAAGAAAATCCCTTAGAATATTCGCACACTATGGAAAGATTAGCCAGCATCCGTGTCATGGGCATATTTCAAACAGGCTCTACAGGGTCTCACTGCATAGATTGGACTCACAGAGATCCTCCTGTTTTCAGCCTCTCAAAGCACTGAGATTACAGGTGCATACCACCACGCCCAGTCTTAATCCCAGTCTTAATGCTCCCCGGGGGTGGGGCCAGCATGGTATGGGATTGAATGCTGGTCACTGTGCCTGCCTAAGCACCTCAACTATCTGGCTGGTCCCATTATTATACTTTTAATTTTGAAGGATAATTATTTTTATTAATTGATGATATTTTGGCTAAACATCAATTAACAATCTATTTTTTAAAACTTTTTCTTTGTCATTCTAGTCTTTTGTGATTCCTTTCTTTTCTCTCTCTCTATTTGCCTGTATCATCCATTTATTTTATTTTATTTTATTTTGCACATTTATTGGCCATGTAACTCTTGTACATGCCAAGTATGTGGCATACAAAAGTGAGCAAAGATACAATAGTATCAGTCAAAATCAGCAAATAATTTGGACCCAAGAAGTTAAAGATGAAAAAAAATGGCAAGGAGTCCAGGCCAGAGAGACAGGGGCACTTGGTGCTAGCAGGCAGGTAGGTGCCAAAGGGTGGCAAAATATATCTCTTTGTGCTCGGGGAATGTGGGACAGGAGCTTGGATTACCCTGGAGAAGCTCAATGTAAGGCCCATGCTGAGACCCACCCACGGCAGGGCCAGCATGGGGGAGGTGGCACTAGAGAGTTCTGGGCCCAGGAAAGGCCCATGTCCTGGTTTGGTCTTTCAAGCATTTAGTTTAACTTTTTAATATGTCAATGAGCATTTTGTTTCCTAATATCTCTAATTAGGTCTTTTAAGTCATTTGGTTCAATTTATTTAATAGTTGCTTATATCTTTTAACTTTCCATTCTATTGATGCTATTGGTACCTTCACATGAATTTATCTGAATATATTTAAAAGTATGTATTTTCAGATTTCAAAATCATTCTTTCTTGCAGAAACTTATGTGTAGATATTGAGCAGCAAGCTTCACTGTGTGGTGCGCTTTACAGTTTGGTTTCCATTGTTATCTTCCTTTTGTCCCCTTTTCTCTTCCTTCCTCCCCTCCTCTCTCCTTGCATTTTCTCCCTCTCTTTCTCTCTGTTTCTGTTTGTCCATCTCTGTCTCTCCCTTTCTCTCAAAGAAAAATCTCTCTTATTTAGAGAGTTTTTCTTTCTAGCACAATAGTTTAAAAATACATTTATTATTTATCACATCTGTAGAAAGCTCAAAAAACTTGCCATCTTGCTTCAGATGTCAAACCACATTACTTTTATATTAGATGTAGCTGCAGTTACACAACTGATTAAGAAATAAGGTGGGGATATTTAGTCTTATTTTGTGGAATGTTCTTCAGACATCAGTTAACTTTAATATGTCACACTCTTTCGAGTGCTTCAGAAAATGTGCAACCTGACACTTTAGCTTGAAAGAAGCACGTGAGGCAGGTGATGGTAAAAGGGTAACATCTCTAGAGAACACGGTGAGGAGAAAACACAAAATGTTTTCTATTATTTTGTGTAGAATTTTGTGGCTGAACTTTGAATTCTGGACTTGAAGTAGGGAATCTGTTATTTATTTTTCTATGATGAGAGTAGGGATCTGTGGGAGCTCCGTTTTCCTCTAAATAGGTGTGAAAACATGTGTATAAGTAGAGAAAATATTCTTAAGGATTATAACAATCTGAAGGTATTCAGAAGGTATTCTAATCTTTTAAAATACAACTTGGATCACTAGAAGAACTTCAATTAAAATTAATAGAAATATTAGCATTGTTGTAACACTAAGACAATAAAATACAAGACAAACACAGGTATTTGAGATTGTGCGATGTCATGCTTAGCTTAATACACTTGTACTACCCATATAAAATAACTGTTAAAGTGAATGGGATATATTTTCTACTATGACAAAAGGTTTTCTAACTATTGTACATTATTAGATTCACTTTGAAACTATTATTCACACATCTGCACTTAGATAAATGTCTTGGCTTAGCTGTCTACTTTAACTGCAAAGTAACATTGACAGTTAGGTTTGATGTATCTCTCTTCTAAAATAAGTTATGAAGTGTTTTATCCTTAGAAAATTTCAGGGAAAGGAGATCATAACCTTTTTTCACAACTTTCTTTATAGCATTTGATTTCAGAAGTCATATAACTGTTGTGGGTTAAAACTGTCCATCTCAGCGGGGGATTATGTGTTTTTAGAATCTCATGTAAGCAGAGATTTATATTACAGAACTGAAGATTTGCCTCAACAAATGAATTCTACCAATAATTTAAATAGCTTCTTTTTCAAATTGAGAAGCTCAAATCTGAATTTGTTTCTATGGGGTTATTTCTAACTTTAGAGCATTACCTTTATACTGCTGAATGAATCATGACACATGTGCACCCATGTGGACACTAGCACAACTTGTCAGAGCTATATTTTAGACACAACCCCGATGCCCATCAACTGAGGAATGAATAAAAAGAGATGTATTTTTACATAATGGAGTATTACTCAGTTGCCAAAAAGATGAACTGGAAGCTTCCACAGGGATGCAGCTGGAGGCCACACTCATAAGTGAAATAGATCAGAGCGGCATGGACAAACATCATATTGTCTACCTAGTATAAGAACCTGGAAGAGTAAATAAAATCTGAAAGATACAATAAATGTGTGAAAGGGAAAGAATCTGTCCAAATGAAAAGAATAGACTGGTATGACTATTATGAAAAGCAGTGTGGAGACTCCTTAAAAAACTAGGAGTGGAAATCTTACTCAAACCAGCTATCCCCCTACTGAAAATTTTCCCAGAGGAACCGAAAATGTCATATCATAGTGATATATATGTGTACCTATGCTTATAGCAGCACAATTTATAATCTGGGAAACAACGAAGATAACCATCACCTGAGGAATGGATGAAAAAGATGTGGCATTTTTATACAATGGAGTATTACTCAGCTATAAGGAAAGATAAACTCAAAGCCTTTATATTGAAGTGGATGCCACTTGAATATATACTCATAAATGAAACAAACCAGACCCACATATGTAAATATCATACAGTCTCCTTATTGTAAGAATTCAAAAGAAGAAATGAAAATAAAAAGGTATAATGCAATTAAAAGGAAAGTGAGAACTTAAGGATTAGACAATGAAGAGAGGACAAGGACAAAAGCTAGGAAACATGACAGGGGCAAAGCCATACACTTATATACACAAGATGGTTAAGGCAATGATCCTGAGAATCTTTAGCAGATTTTTGAAACTAGCAGTTAATTGGAAGGATTCTTACCCTGACTAACTGTAACTATATATGCTGATACCTGTGAACTAAGCAACTGCACTGAAGATAGCAATGTGTAGTACTAGGGTCATGCTTGGAATGCCTGTCTTTCTGGTCTTCTAAATATGTACTGCTTGTCATATAGTGCCAATTACTGCCATGCTGTATCACAAGTAAATGCTTATGTAAAAAAAGGATAATAAATGAAAACAAGAGACAAGAAAAAAAATGACATAGGACTATCCTGCTGCAATGCTGTATATGGTTAGATTTCTAAATTTCCATGTAAAAATTTATAATTGTTTATTCCTTTTTAAAAAATGATTTTAATTTTTTTCTTCATATTCTGTAGGGACTTAAAGTTTAACATATCAGTACTTGATGGAAAATATCTGTTCCATGTCATGTCTAAGATGTTTGAGACAGAGTGAGGTTAAGCTCAATTGCCTATATTGCACAGTAATAATAATAAGCTTCTCTTCTGGAAGGTTAACAACCAAAGTTTGCATACCAAAACTTAGAGAAAACAAAGGGCTGCAAGGATAAGCAACATTTTGGCCCTAGCCTTTTAAGGTCAGTGAAGACTCAGGACATGGAACTGAGTTGTTCCTCAAATTTTTTGACCAAGGAGATTATGGGGCCACAGAGGAAAGTGATCAGTGATATAGAGTGTGCCTAAGGAGAGTGACATGGAGAGAAAACATTCTCTCAGGCTTTCATCGAGAGCATATTGGCCAAGCAATGGCTGTGACTCATCCACATGGCTGACACTGACAAAGGGTACACAAACTGTGGTACAGGGTATCAGGGTAAATCCTGAGGGGTTTTGACTGACCTTATCAGATACATAAATTACATTTCTTCCTATATAGGTCTTGATTTATCTTGGTCTTAACCATCCAACAGGAAAGTATAAAAACGATGTATAAAAAGTAAAGCCATATTAATATGCTGAGCTGTAAAAGGCTCAAGTCAACAACTTCTGACATTGCCAGTCCTACAGAAAACCCACTACTATCATGAACTACTGGACTATATTGGAATATTTTGCTGAATTCACACATCTATAATATTTAAATGACAATGGAATACCATTCTCTAACAAAATAAACAAAATGGGAATACAAATGTATATTCAAAATATTTAGCATAGATATACAGCTACTTTCTCTTAATTCAATGAGTAGAAAGATTTGTTCTAATAGTGTTTGTGGACAGGATATCATGTCTGCATCTTGTACTATGAATAACCACTAAGGTGACAACAATATGAGATGTATGAATTATTGAAACTGTCCTACCAATTCCTTTTGAAACTGTCTCATTGCTATTTGCTTCTCAATAAAATTATTTAAAAAAACAAATGGAAGGAACAACTGGAATGATGAAAAGGACAAAAGAATGAAGAAAAGGAAAAATGGTATCTATGTGTATCTACAGATTGTTTAGGTCCCTGTACTGCTGATTTTGCTGCACTATTGAAAGGAGCAGTTACTGCATAAATATTTATCTTCTCCTTTTTAATTTATTATAACTTTTTATATCAATTTTGCATGCTTGTATTTGGTAATCTAAACAACTAATTTGAGGACAACATCATACAATATAATATTATGGGATTCCATTGCTGAATTCTTATTATTTTGTTTATTGAAATTCTATATCATTTCTAATGCTTTTTAAATTACTTTTTATTCTTTCTAAAAAAGATTTTGTATATATATCTTTCAAGGATCCTCTGGGGGTCAGGTTATTGCAAGAAGAATTTCAGGTCTGGTCTATAGATGTAGATGCTGTCCCATGAAGGCTGGACGTGCATCCCCTAATTCAAGGTTCCTAGGCAGGCAGCTCTGCCTCTGTGTAGAGCCGAACTCTTACAACAGTCAAGTCCTGGCCCAGGAGACACGCATGCTCACTGTGGTTAGCGCAAACACTGTTCAGAACATTGCTGCCCAGCGGCTTCTGCGGTTCGGGTGGCGTTCACAATCCCTGTGTTCCGGTCACACAGCCCTTTAGGGGCCACACAGCTCACTGACAGGGAAGGCAGCTGTGTCACAGGAAGGGTGCCTGGTCCTTGCAGGCCGCCTTTCCCAGACGTAGCGAGTCCCTGTCGATTAAGAAGTTCCAGGAACTTGTCTTAACTTCAGTCAGATGAGCCTCTCTTATGATCTTATTTTTGTCTTTAAGCTTTTGTGTTTTTCCTTTGACAGATTTGTGAGTTTTGTGACTTATAAGTGGAAATGCATGAGCACTTTAATAAATGCCTATGTAGATTTTTCTGTTTGTCATTACTGAGATAAGAAAATAAATCGTTGCCTACCCATGACTAAAAGAAACCTCAGAAAGTCACAATTATTTAATCAAGACTTGCAGTCTATATTTTGGCAAAAAAAAAAAAAAAATCACCTGAAGATTTCCTTCCATCTTTAAATCAAAAACGCATATGTCCTATCAGCTAAGAAAAAGAAAAACAAAAAGATTCTTTCCCTGGCCATTTTTTTTGGGGGGGGATCCTAATTCTTCCCATTATATTTTTAGCCTTTTGACCTTTATAGATATCTCTACCTTTTCCAATTTTCTGATTCCACCATGGCATTCACACACACACACACACACACACACACACACACACACACACACACACACATCCATTTTAACTTATTAGAGGTATAGCTACTTTCATGATATGCATAGCTACTTTCTTTTTTTAATTTTCTATAATTTTATTGAAGGACAAATAGCAATGAGACAGTTTCAAATCAGATTAGTGAAACAGATTCAATAATTAATACATTACATATTGTTTTCATAGAGGTTTTTTGTTGTACAAAGTGCATACATGATATTCTATTTACAAACACTATTAGAGCAGATGCCTCTATTCAATGAATTAAAAGAATGTAGCTGTATACCTATCTTTTCTTTTAAAGCTCAATTATAGCACAGTTTCAATAATTAATACTTTTTACATTGTTATCTTACTAGTGGTGATCCATAGTACAAGAAGCGTACAGGATATCTTATCCATACACTAATAGTACGAATCTTTCTTTTCATAGAATTATGTGAAAGTACTGCATATTTAGCCTAACTGTACTGTTTATACAAACACAAAATGGTCCTTCCTTTGTATCCCCCTTTTGCTTGTTTAGTTCTGTCAGAGATATGTATTCTATTGTCATTCAATAATTATAGGTGCTTGAATTCAGTGAAACAATCCAACAGTCTAGCAGTCACACATGTGCGAATACTGTGCAGTCTCCCTAGTATAAGAAATCAAAAGAAGAAATACAAATAGAAAGGTATAACAACAATTAAAAGGAATTTAGACAGATAGGGTAAACTGATTATGTTGAAGGGTAATAATCAGCTTTTCTTCTGGATGGTTAACAACCTGTATGCAGATCAAACTTGGAGAAATGGAAGGGCTGCAAGGTCAGCCAACATTTTGGCCCTCGCCTTCAAGTTCGGTGAAGAGTCAGGACATAAAAGAACCTGTACTGTAACATCATGGAACTCAGTTGTACCCCAAATTTTCTGATCAAGGAGATCATGAAGCCACAGAGGAATGTGATCAATGATGTATAATGTGCCTAAGGAGAGTCACATGGAGAGAAAACTTTCTCTCCGGCTTTCACAGAGAGCAAACTGGTCAAGCAGTGGCTGTGACTCATCCATGGCGGACACTGACAAAGGATCTACAAAGCGTGTTACAGGGTTACAGGATAAACCCTGAGGGGACTTGCCTGACCTCGTCAGATACAAAAGTTACATTTTTTTATATCGGTCTTGCTTTATCTTGGTCTTAACCATCCAGCAGAAAAGTATAAAAACAAGGTATACAAAATAAGGCCATAATAATAAGCTGAATTGTAAATGGCTCTTGTCAACAACTTCTTTGGATAACCCACTACCACAGTTGCTTTCTACAAGTAAATCTTCTTGGAAAGCAAAATACAAGTACGTGGAAGCTCATTAGAAACAAAGGATTTTTCAGGATAATGGTTTAGGCACATTTAATAATTGTGCTACATTTGTGCAAGCCTGATGGATTCAACTTTATCTATAGGCAATGCCTTGACATGGGGACTCATTGATGCACCTCAGCAACTTTTTGCCTATAAACGCAGAAGATCCACAATATTTTAACTTATTTTTATTAAAGTCTGTAAATCTCATCCCCCTGTTTGCTCTCTTTCCTTCCTTTGTCCCTTGCTTCCTTTTTCAGTATTAGGAGCCAAACCTAAGGACTCATGTATGCTAGGCCAGCGCTTCCCCACTGAGACACATCCCCAGCCTTAATTTCTCAAGCTGTTCATAGGCAACAGGTTATTTGTTATAATGTTATCCCTTAGTAAAGTGGTTTTCATGTCACATTATGCAAAAACATATCTTGTGCCTTACTTTGCATGCCACATTCTTGGTTTGAAGTAAAAGAATTTATCACGAACTGTGTGACATTGCATCATTTTATCAAATTCATCATGTTCTTCCTGTGCAGCCTACAAAATAATGATAAAATAGTCAATGTCCTAGTAGTTTAGTACAAGGTTAGAACGGCTTCAGCTAGATCAATGTAATAGCATACCTCACATTCCTTAAACACTTATTGGTCTGACTTTAATTCATAAACACCTGCTATCATAATGATTATTTAAAGACTTAAAAATATAATTAAAGCTGTTATAAGTATCCACACAGAAAAATTGGTTAGGCTTGTGATATTAGTTCCTTCTACAACTCCCCTGGCCTATATGACCACAGCAGGGCTTTTCTGCCTGGTAACAGCAACAGTTACATTAATTATTTTATCACACTTTTACTGCTGAGCATCAGCCTTCTAAAGTGTGTGGGGCATTGCTGTGTTCAGGACTGGCCATAGATATTTACTAGATCTGGGCAGTTGGAATCTGCAATAAACTTAGTCGATGGAATGACTGCTATCAACACGGCTTATTGTGTTTTAACCTCGAATGCATCCACCACACCTCTCCATCTTGGCTGGTGCATGAATGTAAGACATATTCATGGCTTTTGTAGAAAACTTCTGCAATTCCCAGGTCTTTGGGATTCCCAGTCTCTAGCTACATCCTGTCACTCTCTTTTATAAACACAAACAAGAGAAACTTTTCTCGCTTTTCAAGAAAGTTGAGCTTAATTATGCACCTAAATTTATGTTCAGATAATTCACTGATTTTTTCATTTGCATTTGTGTTGTTTTTTTTTTTTTTTGTAGCCAGGTCAGCCACACTGTGGGCAGTACTGGCGTGGCATGTGGTACCGAGGATCAAACCATGGTCTCTGCTCTTACCTAAGCTTGTCAAATTAGGCACTTGAGGCCACTGAGCTATCTTGCTGCCCTTGCATTTATGAATCTTAAGATCGCTAGAAACTTTGGATAGATAGTAAGAAGGTTAGATCTTGAGCAAAAGGCACCGTGTGATGGCTATGTGTTGTCCCCCTAACTCTCGCTCACCTACCACCAAAGCCTCATGTGGTCATAGGTGGAGTTTTCTCAGAGGTGGCTGGCTCTAAAATGTGATGTTGATATTAACGGTTGTAATTACTAAATCAGTCCATCAATTGATCTGGCTCCCACCATAAGCTGGTAGCCTAGGAAGAACATAAAAGAGGCAGCAAACGTCTGCCTGTTCTGGTCACTTGTTGCTTGTGTCCTATGTCTCTGCCTGAGGTGAACTATTTCTCCACTCCATATCCCGCTGCCATGCAGCCCTGCCTTGGAGCCAGCCTCCTTGGTCTGAAATCTCCACGCACTGTGAGCTGAGTAAATCTTTCCCCCTTTAATGTTGCGTGTGAAATATTTTGCATCAGTGACAAGGAAAGCATTTAAGACACTGAGCTATGCTTTGAAAAGAAAAGTGCAAGAAAAATCCCATCATTTTTTATCTTCTTTACTGGAAAGACCAAGGCCTAACTTAAAATCTGCTGCCACAGAATTGTTGGCTCACATGTAGATAAGAAGAGGTAACACTTTTTTGAACAATTATCCTGGTTAGAACTGGTTTTACTGGTTTATGTCTAATAATTTTACATGTATTTAAATTACATATGTTAATTCCTTTAGTGTTTGTAAGATTTCAATTGTTTCTATACCACCGTTTCTATTAGTATCTGTGGATAAGAATATTGAGGAAAGGAATGTTGCTCTATTTAGCTACATTCCATGCTGATAAATAACACTTCTGGATTTGAACTGCAGTAGTCTGATGCCAGTGTTAAATAGCTTATCCATAGAATTTGTCTTTCCAGAAATGTCAGTGAATCTTGCCTGTGTTTTAGAAGTCAGGTGTTCCTCTATTCTTAAAATGACATTAAAAATTTTAAAAAGGAGTATGAGTTTTTTCTATAAAACTGGTTGACTATTCAATTTTATCATCTTTTTTATTTTGACCCTCTTACCCATAGTTTGTAGGTGGTATTTCTGATTTACAGATAAGAAGCTAAAATGTTATTTGCCATCCAGTCCTAAACTTTTAAGTAAAGATCACACTTTGCTTTTTCAGATTCTCCAGCGTTTACCTAGATTAGCCATTTGCTATTATCCTTGTGTTATGATGTTTTTCATGTGTTTTAACTATATGAAAACAGATTATTCTTTCATCATTAAAGCAAGATTTTGAATAAATATTGAGTTATTTTAAAAAGAATTGAAATGTTTATATGGCACAATTTCTTCCTTCCTTCCTTCCTTCCTTCTTTCCTTCCTCTCTTGTTTCTTTCTCTTATTTTTTGGGGGAATTGGGACCTTGGACTTTTGCATGCTAGGTATGATGCAAAAGTTTTGTGGAAAGGAATGTTGCTCTATTTAGCTACATTTAGCTAGTAGGAACTACGTTTAGCTAGTTCCTACTAGTGAACTACATCCCCAGCACTAAATACTACAATTTTCATTTATCCTAAAAATAAAATTTTTAGCTTTGATTGTTAAGATACGAAAATAGGAAGAGAAAACTACAAATTTATGAAGTATCCTTTAGCATATTTAAGGAAACCTGTGCTAAGTTATTTGATCTATTAAAATTTATGATTTAATAATGAAGATTAGTTTCACAGTTCTATAAACATATTGTCTGTGAATAAAACTTTCCTGGGTCAAGTTATCATAGAGGTTTCGGGGAAATTTCAGGATTATCTTAAAGTTGAACCTATTTTATAAGAAGATCTTTTAGCTTAATTTCTCTTCAGGGTGAATATTTTCATACGTGTTTAAATTTTTTCAACTTAATCTTTTGTAACTGATCTAAAAAGTAAAAACCACACATGCAAACATACCTACCACATGTTACAAGTTAGTTACAGTGATTCCTGTTTGCCTGTTATTCCTCACATCCTCTTTTATAATCACCTTTGCTAAAGTATTTTCTACCCCAAATCTGAAGGTTAAAATTTTGCAGGCTTATAGTTAGTCTTGGTCTTAGTCTACATTTTCTCCTTTGATGCTCTCATTTGTTTACATGAGTTTAGTTTCTATCTATATGATGATGGCTTCCAAGTTCCTAAGTCTAGTATCTGCCTTCCCTCTGAAATCTCTATGACCTGTGAGCTGAATAAACCTTCCCCCTTTACCTTTGGATGTCAAGTATTTTGTCTCAACAACAATAAATATATTCAAGACAGTGAGCTATGCTTCTAATAGAAAAGTCTATTAACATTACTTACCTACTTACACTCTATTATTTGTATTTGCATGACTTTGCAAAACCTCAAACTCAATATCCCGGGAACTGACCTAATGATTTTTTAAAAATACATTTTATTCAGTATATTGTAGAAATCTCATCCAGCTATTAATGTAAAATGTCTGAAAGCCATTCTCAGTGTCTCTGCCACCCTACAAAAACCATAATCCCACCAAACATCATGAGTCCCAACTTCCAATTAATTTTTCCAGTTTTTATTTTCTCTTTACCTCCATGGGCACATCCATAGTTCGCGCCAGTGTTGTCTCTCTTGAATACTCTAAAATTGCTCCTTAAATACCTTCCACAAGACCATGCTTCCACTTCTTTGCAATCCATTATTCATACAGCAGCCAGAATGATTTTTCAAAACAGCAGAAAATATTATTCCTTTGACTAGAAGTTTACAGTGTCTTTCTGGTGCTCTTAAAGGAAAGTCCAAAATCCCTAGAATGGCCTGCAAGATTGTTCCTAGTCTGTTTTTTACTCACATCCTCATTTTCCTTTTATTGCCTGTGCTTCAACCCTGGAATTTTTCATCATATGTCCTTAAATTTGTGTCACTCCACTTGGGAAATGGAAAATTCCATGAAGCAATGCTATATAGATGACTTTAAAAAAATTAGTGATCATTTTTTATACATTTTATAAAAAGCCAGTGCCATGCACTTAATTTATATATTTACTTGTGTTATTTGCAGAAATGAAAAATTGGGTTATGACTAAATTTAATAAAGCATGACCTTTACTGTTTTCTCAGAACAAGAATATTTATAAATTCCACTCATGTATATAAATCTGTCAATTTTATCCATAGCTGTATTATATTATGGAAATTAAGTTCTCAATCAATCTTATCCTAAAACCTTTTGATTTGTGACTTCTGAGATTATTTGTAGAATCTAGTAAATAAAATCTGTCTTTGAAGTGTACTGTGCTATGACTTCTACCTGGTTCTTCTCCTTAAAGCCTTCTTTATTATCACTGGGCTATGTTATCAATGCTCTGGATGGAGATTATCTTAAATTTAAATGGGTATATCAGGTAATGTGATGACCACTGGCAACAAGACTAGAAATTCCTTCTTCCCTCCCTCACTAAAACTTAGTTCTCCATATTAATTACCCCCTCATTTGCCTCACATGTGTGTCTATGCATGTGTGTCAGAAATGCCTGAAGGCAAATGTGTCAATCAGTGCTTAGTAGAGAAATAAATTTAATAGAAGATGGAAAACCATATGAGAATTTATAAGACTTGCACTGGCTTTCAGAGTCAAGTATGAAAAAGTGCACATGGCTTCTATGCTGGAGATCTGAAGGGTCCAGTGAAGGCCTGGAGCTCAATATAATGCCCTGTGGGAGTCTGTGTGAGGAGGCTGGGTGGTCCGATCTCATCTCCTTGCACTCACACTACACCCATTAACTCCTTTGGTCTTTATAAGATTCCAATTGTTTCGATTCCACTGATTCAGTTAGTATCTGTGGATAAGAACACTGAGGCAGGGAATGTTACTCTGCTTCAGGCGATACAGTCTGTGCAAGAAGCCAGGAGGGTATGGTCAAGGTGAGGGTGAAGACAGGAGCTGTTCTGAAGAAACAGAACAAATCCTTTCTTCACTTTTCTTTTATACCACTTAGGTGCCAAGTCTATTAGCTGCTCTCACTCGTGGCCAGTAAATCCCCTTGGCCACTCCCAGAACCATGTGGATCCAATTATTTGGTAATTTTTTACTCAATTGACACTCACTTCACAATTCACCTCAATGTCAGCTTGACAGCCAGCCATGCTTTTAAACCATAGTTTTCAGCTAGAAGGCAAGTTCATCATTACACCTAACATACTATAACAATCCTATGTGCAGAAGTACAATGATTCTCCTCCTGTAGTAGAAGGCAAGTTTCCTTTGGGTGATGCCCACTCCTAACATTTCATGACTTGAACAATGTAACATAGTCATAACAATCTTAAGGGCCAGTATTAGGTCTATCAAGTTATATTATGTAGGAAGAGTAACGGGAGGGATATGATAATTGCAATCCTTATTTCTGCAGCTGATTGCAAAGTTGTAGCTGGTATTTAGAACTACCTTCTTCTACTAACCATTTTCCTTAGTCTTCAACAAGCAATTCAGCAGGTCTTAGTTCTTTCCCTGTGGGCTGATGTACATTCATTTGTAGAGTTTAGTTGGATCACCACCCGTGCATCCTTCAAGTCCTCGATAGCAGTATTAATCTCTATCAGTCCCTTTATGGATGCAATCAGTATTGTTTTTAGTTTTCTCTTTTACCAGGGAAAGCCAAATATAATGGTCTCCATTTGACCTTTCTAAGCATGATAGCCTTCGTGCTACAGGTTGAAGAACCAATGTGAGGATTCTTCCAAGTATTAAGGATGTCTATATCAATTAAGCCTTCTGAAACAGGAAAAATGACTACAGGATGGATCTGAGGGCCTATCAGATGCACTGTGAGTTGGACCTTTGATAAAACTCCATTGACCATCTGCCCTCCATACTTTCTGATTTCCTAGAGGGCCATGGTGACATTTTGGATTTCCTAAAACCCGTGTTAGTTCAGAATCAATGTCCAGTAGTCCCTGAAATGCCTGATAATTTTAATTGAATAGGGTACAGTTACTCTGATAACAAGACTTAGGTGTCTTTGAGGAAAGATGGAGCGAGATTGACTATATGGATTTTTGCTAGGGTACTGGGGGTTCTTCCTCAAATGGAAGTTTGCCTTTATTGATGGGTTCTGGGTCTGTAAACTGACTCAAATCCAGAGGCCATGATTTTCTGTTACTATGATCTGAAGTGGGTTTCTATTCATTTGCACCTAGATTCTTCTGATTATATAATCTTATAAAAATTTCTACTTGATCTTTGGAACATAGAGGCTAATTGACCAGTGCCATAGGCTGTAGTGCTGTTGTGATCATTATTCTGCCTTTGGTGTCCATTGCAATCTGTGTGCACAACCTTGCCTCTGGTGATTAAGAGCTGCCTCTTGTTCCCTGCTACTCCAGCCCAGCCACCCTTCTATCATACAAACCATTTGCCCTTAAGTTTCCCAATTGAGTAACTCTGGTCCCCATATAAATTCTGGCATTTAAAGAAGCACAGTGACAGGGTTTCTCAGGCATACTAGTCCTCCACTCGTGAATCTGTTCCAAGATATTAGTGAAGGGTCTATTTTCTAGATTATCCTAGTGTGGTGGATTAGGTTTAAAATTACGAATTCACTGCAGTGCTTCTGTTCCCCTAAGACTCTGAATCCTCTCATCAACGGTCAACTATGGAATATCGGACATCTCTGATTCATTCACAGTGGGCCATCTTTTCATCCGTATTCCTGCCAGCCAGCTGAATAAATAAATGATTAACAACTTTTTTACTCCACTAGCTGCAGCACTAAATTCAGAATTTCTGCTTAATGGGCCCATACTGACACACAGCCTGATCCAGGTGTATATTTTTATGAGCATTATCCCACACCTGTATAGTCCATACTTGCTCATCAAGCCACTACTCATGAGAATCGGGAGAACAGCTGACCTCTTCATGGTCTTATTGTATATCTTCTGTAATTTAAGCCTATTTGCGCCTGTAGAGAAAAAAGGGGTAGTGAAGGTGGGTCCTGAGGAGTGTCAGCACTATTGCATTTAATCTACTCAGGGTTAATTTCCTGAGTTACAGTAGGAAAGCACAACATTTCATGGGGCAGGGGTGAAGATGTCCCCCACCACTATGGATAGGAAAATCTCCTCTGGCAAAATAATCTCACGAGGGTCTAGGAGCCCAGCATCTTCAGTCTTGTCACGATCCTCCCAAAAGCTGCCTCCCAGTTTATAGCATCCCATTCTTTTCTGATCTAGGCCTTCACCTTTACAGCAGATACCCTTGAGGCTGAGCATTATGCTTATGTTGTATTTCAGCCAATTGAATTACGAGGGGATGTGTTTGGGTTTCTGCAATCTTGTCCCTGCAGCTAAAGGAGAATAGATTCTCTTTCAGGATGCACTTAGGAACTTTTAAATATTTTATGTGTGCCTGGAGCTGGGAATCTGAATCTTTGTGCTTCTTATTTCCCTTTAATAATTTGTCCTCAGAATTAGAACACTTCAGATTTCCTGTAGATGTTTTGAGCTCTTTGTTTTCCTTCACCAGTTTGTTCAGATGTGGTAAGAATAACAAGCCAGCATCAATACGCTTCTCACTTTGACAATAATATTATAGTTTCATATTGGAAGTCACTAAATTCTTTATATTTCAAAAGTGGTAAACTAGAATAATCAAATTAGAAATAATATACTTTATTTTAAACAGCTCCCAAACCAGACACGGTGGTATGTGCCTGTAATTCTAGCACTTGGACATCTAAAGCCATGAGCTCAATCATCATACATGATAATACCTTGTATCAAAAAAAAAGAAACAAAAAAAAAAAACCAAACCATTTCCCACAAAGGCTATCATTGTTTTTCACAGTATCAGAAGGAGAGACTATGCTACATTTAGTTTTCATCAAATCAGAGAGCCAAACCCGGGAACCAAAAAGACACTAAAGAATTTCATCTTTATGTTTTCTAGGGTCACTTCCAGCACAAAAATCCACTATAATCAGTGCTTATTAGAGAAACAGATTTATTGCAAGATATACAAATATATAAGAATTTACAAGATCATCCAGAGTCAGGTGATGAAGGGTGTAGAAGGTTGTCTGTGTGCTGGGGATCTGAAGATCCAGATGAAGTCCTGGAACTCACTGCAGTATCTGGTGTGAGTCTATGTCAGGAAGCTGTGTGGTCTCTGCTGGAAGGCTGAAGGGTCTGTGTTGGAGGCTAAAGAGTCTGTTCCAGAGGCCAGAAAATTACATTCTGGGTGAAGATGAAGACTGGAGAACCTGTGAAGAAACAAAGCTCAGCTTCTTTTTTATTTCCTTTTTATTCCACGCAGGTGACAAGCCTAATCCAGGGTGGGACTTCTATCTTTATAAAATCACCTTAGCCAAGTGCAGGATTGTGTTGATCAAACTTATGTGGGTTTTTCTTCCTGAAATGGGTACAATTAGTTAGTAATCATAGTAAGACAGATATAGTCCAGCAGTTAACAGATTCCCATAAGGGGAGGTGGCATAGGCCCATACAGCTCCCAAAATTTCCAGGGGGAAAGACAGCGAGAGAACGGAGAAATAAAGGAAAGAGACAGACAGTTGAGGTCATGTGAAGCCCTCTTTCTGGACAAGAACTGCTGAACTTCCACATTATGTTTATTTATGCATTTGGAAGGCTGGAGTCATGTGACATCCTTTTGCCTTACTACTGATTGCTTGGATTGTCCTGGGGCTTGGTTTTCATTGAACTGAAGCAACTTACTCATGAGGCTTGCTTGGGAGCTCTTTGTTCTTGGACAGACCTTCATAATTCCCCAACGTGTGGATCAATTTCCAGCTTCAACAGCTCCCTATGGAAAGGCTCATGAATTAAGAATCAGAGGAAAAACTAGTGTCTTCTTTTGTGTGTTCCATCACAAGGTTTAGTCTATGTGAGAAGTTAACAATAACAGTTGAGGGTGCATGGTGTAGTCACTAAATGATTGAGCAGTCCAGCTTTATTTGTGAATGCGATCACTTGTACTTCAGAATACTATAATAAAGGTAAAATGGAACAAAAAAGTAATAATGATGCTCTGCCCATTGTGTAGCTTAGCTCTCTTGTTCTGACTGGACCTTATCATGAAGCAATGCTTCTCAGAAGCTCATCTTTGGCCAAGCCACAGAAAGTGGTGTGTTTTCACTTAGTGGAGGCCCCTTGACAGCTGCATAATAGCTGACTCAGATTTTTATTGCCAATTATTACTGGAAATTTTTCTTTCAAGTCTTATTTTGAGAATAAGATGCATCCAGTTTATGTGAAAAGGTTAGTATGAGAATGAGAAATCGATAGATATCACTTAGCAAAATCATTTAGAAATCACCATTCGATATCCCTGTTCATGTCAGACTTGACATAGGAGTTTCTGTTCTCTGTCTTTCTGTTTTACATTTCCCTACCATCCCTTTCCCAATATAATGCATTTTTGTATTCACCCAGGATTCATTTTAAAATTCTAATGTTTACTGAGATGCTATTAAAAGGCAGAGGCTTTGGGAGGAAATTAGGTCATGAAAGTAAAATTCTCATGAATGAGATTAGCATATATATACATATGCTAATATATATAGAGATTAGTATATATATATATATATATATATATATATATACATACATACATACAGAGAGAGAGAGAGAGAGAGAGAGAGAGAGAGAGCGCTGAATGCTAGGACACATCATTAAGATGGCTATCTGTGAATCAGGAAGGAGGCTGTCACCAGAACTCTATGGTAGGCTCTGAATCTGTGGGAAATAACTTTCCGTTGCTAATGACCCAGGTGATCTGTGGTCCTTTGATATTGAAGTGTGATCAGACCAAAGCACCATAATCCCTCTACTTTCTTTGTCAATAACTTTTCTCGCTATCAAAACATTTTCTTTCCTCCTGTTTTTGTGATAAATTTAAGACATAAACGTTTCTCCCATGCTTTCCTCCAATGCTCACCCCCTACCAGAGCCTAATGGGCACTTTTCAGCCTTTGGAAGGAGTTTCCTTTAGCAAATGGGAAAAGATAGCTGAGAAGACTGATTTTTTCCATCACAGCTTTTGTCTTGTTGGGTTCCCAAAGGCCCTTAACTTTACATAATCATTGATCCTAAAATTTGTAAATTCATGTTTTTTACTTTTCTACCTTCAACATAGCCTTTTCTTCAAGCAGGAAACTTTAATCCATATATTCTATGTGACTTACTACGTACTTTTCAAGATATCATTTTCCCCACTCTATTTTAAAAATTCTCCTCTATATTTTCTTAAGTACTGGCAGTGAATTTTATCTGGCTCTCCTGTCTCATACTAATTCTATACAGCTGGATATTTTAAATATCACTTTATGAATCATTAGGTTATTAATGATAATGCACTCTACTGAATGACTCAAGCAGATTCTATTTTTATTTTCAGATTCTATTTTTAAAAGCACTAGAACATCTGTTGTCGAATAATACTTCACCCAATGGTTTTTCAAATAGATCTTTATTACAGATATTAGAAAGTTTTCCTTAATTTGTCTCTTGTGTGGATCTTAATTTTCATATTATACACTGTTTGACTTGGACATACTCAACTATAATTTTAAGGTCATAAAAATTTTTGAAAACATGTTATTGAATTTTTGGAACTTCTTTGAGCAACTATTAAGACCTTGAAAACAATACTGTCCCCTCTCAATGTATCTTTCTGCCTACTTACTATTTTTTTTTACTGATTTTACTATTCTAGTATCTTTGTTTTATATAACCTTTCTATTACTGGTGACTTTTTGTTGAGCAAAACTTTCAAAAAATCATATCATTTGTTTATTAGGATGAAGCATACAACTAATCTCTCAATTTCTTAAACCCAGATCTCAAAATCTTTTTTTTTTTTTGCAGACCACAGATTGAACCCAAGACCTTCACTTGTCAGGGAAACACTTACTCCACTGAGCCATCTCCCCAGCCCCCATGATTTCAAAGCCTTAATCTGATATTTCCATTAATTCTAAGCTGCTATTATGACTTTTACACAGATCTGTTATGGTATATCTCTCTCCATGAGAGCCTCACTAGCTCATCGGAAAAGCTTTTGGAAGATGATTGGACTACGGGGACAGATGTTGGACCAGCAGCTCAGAGGTGGGGTCTTGTCTAAACAGGCGAGTCACTGTAGGTATACTTCCCTTCCTTCTCTGCCTGCCATCTGCCATGGTTTGAGCAGTTTCTTGTCTCCCATATGCTCCTGTCATGTAATTTTTTTCTTTGGGTCTAGGTGATCATGAACTGAATTGAAAATTAAAATAAACCTTTGCTCCTTTAAGTTGTAACTGTTGAATATTTTGTCCCAGTGGAATGGGCATGTGACTAAGACAAAGCATAATGAGTTTTCTTCTATTCAAAGACCTATCTTAAACCATTCTCTAAATTCTCCATAAATTTTGATCTTCCTTTTATTGTGGTAGCACTAAGAAATCCAGATTTATGTTCTTTACCACAGAGGGAAAAAATACTTAAAATGGTCACATCAACAGATACTGTTGTATTTGGGTTCCATCCACCCACAGATAGCACTTTATGGGTGCCTTATGCTACACAGGTTTAGCCTTGGAAAGTAAAACAAACAAATAATAATACTCATTTTCTAAAAGAAGGAACTTTATGCATCTTGGAATTTTATGTACCTAATATATCTGGATTCTAAAAGTTGGAAATGGGACATAGCTTAGATTTGAGTTGAAACAGACCTATTTAATATTAGCATTTAAATGTTAAATTTCAGTGCATGTTAAACGATAAAACAGCTAGTTTTTCACTTTTTTGATTGGAGTGCACTTTGATACTTGTTTTATGAAAACCTTTGTAAGTTATAGGCAGAGGTTAACCATAATCACATCTTTTCCCTATCCTGGTTTTAGTTAATGTCTTTGGGGCATGTCATTCTGTTAAATCAAGCAGCATACAAAAATGTAATGCACTGATAACCTCTAAAGTATATGAAAAACTCAGTTCATAAAATATGTATAAAGAACACAGTGTCATATGGATGATACTTCCTCTCTAGGTTATGCTGGCAAAGGAATGGTACATGGGAGTTTCCAGCCTTGTTTTTTTCCCCTAGGTTTCTTTCCATTGCAATTGGTCTTTATTTTCTGTTAAGGACTTCAATGAACTGTGTCTACTGCTATTCATGGATACCCTATAGTCCTTTACATTTCCTGTCGTAGCTTTGGGCTTTGATGAGTCTTGTCTAACATTCTTGTCTAGGATGCAATACGTATATTTCCAAAGGTATAAGTTTCATCCCAGGAGAATGTTCAAAAGACAGATTTGTTTGTAAGTCCAACAATGTTGAGTCTTACACACATTTGACACAAATATACAGAATACAAGACAGAAAAACTACAAATACTATAAATAAACTAGTTTTAATTAAGATGGTGATATAGTACAGTGCAACAACTGGTATCTAGGATATTGGTGGGTGAACTGACCAGGAAAGAGTTACTAACTGGCAGAGGGAGGGTCGGTGGGAGATGGTGGGGCCAAAGTATCACTTGCAGTGAGGGCAAGATGAACTTTCACTCACACCCAATTTTGGTGACCCAGGTTTTCTGATGGATAAAGTTCTACCATCTTGAAAAAAAAAAGACTCAGTGATGTGTGAGTAGCACATTTTTTCTCATCATCAATGATTTTGAATACAGCTGCTGCAACCTTGTGTTTCATTCTACATTTCTATGTTGTGGTCCTATGCCTCAAAAACTAACAGTGCCTCAAGTAAAGAAAATCCCCTTACCATTTTCCATGTTGTAAAGGTCCTTAGTCCTGTAGTGACATATTCCTCTTGGCTGTCTTTGTCTTTTTTCTGGGTCTCGAATACCATCAGGCCCTCATTAGCAAGTGTCTCCTGTTGCACAAGAATTCAGTAAATTCTTCCTCTTGCAGATCCAGCTCCAGCTTCTTGTCAAGAGTCACGAAGGTGTTTAAGACCTCTTTGGAGTCTTTACCCATCTGGTCAAGTCCACAGGCAAACTCTGGACTAAGGCTTTTCCAAACCACAGCCGTTGACTTTTTTATGATCTTGTAGATGTTGTAGTACTTCCGAAATTGTCACAAGATTGTTCCTGTTTCATTGATTGCCTTCATTGTCTGATGAATGGTGTGACATGAAGCATATTTCTTGAAAGTCCCTGGTCAGTAGGTTGGATGAGCCCCACAATATTTGGTGGAAGATGCACTACTTTCACATTGGAGATAAAAGTCGTTGTCTTACTTACTCTTCTCTTACTGCTGGGACAAATACCTGACACCCAAATTAAAGGAAGGAAAGGTTATTTAGCTCACAGTCACTGGAGGTTTCAGTCCATACTCGGCTGGCTCAAGGTAGAGGGGCACAGGAAGGAAACAAGCTTTCACAGTGGAGGCAAAGAGCAAGAGCACGAGGAAGAGGTAGCAGCCGCCCAAACAGCGGCTTCTCTTCGCTCCTTACCTTGAAATGCAAATGACCCGCCCAGGGCAGGTGCAGCATCCACACCCACAGTCATCAGTCACCAACTCCAGAAGCTACCCCAAAACTGTAGGAGGCTTTGGGGGGACAGTTATACACAAACCATTACAGTCATCCATGAATTTGGGGTGACTTGGTGCACTGGCAGGGAGAGAAAGAAAGTTGAATGGGATGTATTTCTCTAAACTATGTTTCTGTCTATCTAAGATAAAGTGATGGAAAAACTAGTCCTAAAAAATAGCCTTGTAACCCAAATTTGGAGTGACTCTCTCACATAGCAAGTATAGAGCCCTTGGCTGTGTTTCTGAGGAATATCAGGTTCCCTGAACAGGAAACTAAGAGAAGATTTCATTCATTCATTCATTCATTCATTCATTCATTCATTCATTCACTCACTCATTCATTCATTCATGTGTATTTTAGAGATAGGTCTATAGAATGTTCAGGGTCTCACTACTAGACCAGACTTGTAGTGACCCTCCTGTTTACAGCCTCCCAAGAGCTGGGATTATAGGTGTGCATCACCACGCCCTATCTCAATTGCCATCTCAGCACACTCGGAGGCGGGACTGGTATGGCAGGACTGGGGTCCAACCCCTAGACCCTACACCTGCTTACAGGTGCTTTACTTCTTTTTATTTATTTATTTATTTATTTATTTATTTTTATTTTTATTTTTTTTTGTCTTTTTGAGACAGGGTCTCACTATGCAGTTCAGGCTGGCCTTAAGCTCACTTTGTAGCTCAGGCTGGTCTCGAACTCACAACAATCCTCCTTTCTCAGCCTCCCGAGAGCTGGGATTGCAGGTATGCGCCACCATGCCCTTATAGGTGCTTTAGTCTGCTGAGCTTTTGGCTGGCCCTCTAAGAGATTTAGTTTCACATTGTCAGAAGCATTGCCACCGAGCAACAGAATAAGTCTGTCTGTCCACTGTAGCTTCGAAGGTTGGCAGCAACTTTTCTCTTTATTGACATCACTTTATCTTGGCATCCTTTTACAGTATAGTTGTTTCATCAATGTTAAAACAGTCATGGAGTAAACAAATACTTTCTTCAATAATTCATCAATAATCTGTAAGTGTTGCTGGAAATTTTTGGGCAGCTAGGGTATCTGCACTTCCTTATGAAGTTCAGCTTTAGCTTTGCATCAGTGGATTACAGTAAAAGATACATCACCCTGTTTTTGATTTATGTCTTCAAATAGGCTTTTAGCTTTTTCTTAAATAAGCATCAAACTGAATGGGACTTGACACTGATGCCGATCCTGCATCTGCACATTGAGAAGCTTTTTCATCTCTCTATCACTTTACTACACTTATTGTATATTATTTATTGACTTTGCTGGCACATCCGGCTTCACATGATCCATGATCTTCTCCTGGCTCTTTAAAGTTGTGCCAATGGTTGAATCATTCATGCTATAACAATGAGCCATGTCTACCATCTTTTCAGGTTTGTCCAATATCCCAAAGTGTCTTTGTTTCCATGGTTATTGTTTTGTGCTTCCCAGCAGCCCGCTCCATGTCACCACTGCTTCCCCTCTTGCTTCCGAGCATCCTGGGCCCTGACCAAGCACTGCACTGAGGGCACAGTCACAGTGTATGGTAAGAACACTGCTGCTCAGCAGTGACAGTGTCTAGGAGATGTGCAAGCTGCTTGTACGATTTGTTCGTATCTATGAATGTTTGCAATGAGAAGTCCATTCAATGTGAAAGTTCAAGTGTGCCTAAGTTGGGGTTGCTGTATTTTCAAAAGGAATCAGTTTATTGCAGCAGAAAATTTGAGCAAAAGTACGTCATTGTTTTTATTTAACATTATTTTTATAAATGTGGATTCATGTGAGTTTTTGTATTACACATGCTCTGTTTAAGAGTCATCAGATTCTGGTAGGTAAATTAGCATTATATATTCTCTACAATATATCCTTTATTTTAGTTAAAAAACATGAAACATTAGTTTCCTTTTCTTCACTATTCACTAGTCATATTTCTAAGCAGGCAACCATACCATTTGATGATATGTTTTGAAATTGTAAATATAATGATCAATTTTCTATTTTTTATTTTTGTTATTATGTGCTAACAGTTCATACTTCCGTTCATCATGGGAGGTTGTTAATTGAGCGTGACATATTTTAAGTGAATGTTATCAATTTAGAATATGAGAAAAATAAGATAGAACTATACATGCTATCTAATTTTAATTAATTCTTTATTTGCTACATGTAATCAAATGTACTTTTCAAGTAAATAAAAATTTCCTCTGAAACTCTAAAAATAAGATTAATATCAGAATCAAAACAAAATACTCCTGATTTCATATTAAAGAACAAAATTACATAGGTTAAGGCCTTACCTTCAGCTGCTGACCATTTACTTCCAAATCCTTAGGATGTTCTTCAAGACCAAAGTGTTTTTCTTTATCTGGGTTCCCTGGACTACTCTGAATAGCACCACTTGCAGTGGATGCTTTGCACTACATAATGTCAGCTTGATGAGGAAGCTAAAATTCACCCATTTCATAGTCAATTGTATCTATATGCAGATGCCCCACGAAGAGCCCTGCACTTAGGGTTCAAGACAGCTTCTTGGTTAGCAGCATTCTGTGTATGTTCCCATATTGTTGTTGGGATAAGTCAGTACTATTCATAACCCAACTGGGCAGTGTAGAAAACATCTCAACTCTGTTCAATTCTTCTTATTCTTGGATCTTCTTATTCTTATAATCTATGACTTTGAGTATATCAGCATTCAGTGATTTTTGTGGGTCCTTGTCAATTATCAGAATTGAAGGTGGTCTTAGAGCTGTTGAACTTGTAATGGTATCAGAAGTGATGTTCACAGTATATTTCCCTTATTTTGTGAAAACAATTTATTGGATGAGGCCTTTCAGAGCTCCAAAAAAGAGACAACATTTTCCTTTCCATTACTTATTGTAATCAGCTGGTGTTAAAATGATAGTTCATAATGTTAATATTCTGTAACATCAGGATGGTCTCTTATGTAATACAAAATACTAAAGATTTTCAGTAATAGACTTTCATATTATATAGTAATAACTGGAAGATATGCAATTATATATAAATTGACATAATGATTTGATATATTTGATGTTCATTTTATTTTAATTGACAAATTCAAACATTTTATGATAGTTTACTTTTTTTTTTTTTTTTTTGTCTTTTTGAGACAGGGTCTCACTATGCAGTTCAGGCTGGCCTTAAGCTCACTTTGTAGCTCAGGCTGGTCTCGAACTCACAACAATCCTCCTGCCTCAGCCTCCCGAGTGCTGGGATTACAGGCATGTGCCACCATGCCCGGCTTAAAACCATTGATTTTTTTATTTTTCTTTTTTGGTGGAAGCGGGAATTGAACTCAGGCCCTTGTGCTTGCCAAGGAAGTGCTTATTCCACTGAGCCATCTCCCCAGTACTCTCTAAAAAATGTCTTTTATTTATTTACTTATTTGGTACAGGGCCTCACTGCACAGCTTGGACTCACAGCGATCCTCCTGTCTCAGTCTCCCCCAGCGCTGGGATTACAGGTGTGCACCACCATGCCCAGTTTGATTGTTTACTCTTAAGAGTCAGAGTCACATAGAGCTCTTACCTCAGATAGATGATGCTGTGCATTTTTACGACACATAGTAATTGTATTTCCAGTGTATAAAAAAGAGGAACGGTAATACAGCGATGGTAATATGACAGTTTCTTGTGCCTATTCCTTGACATTGGATTCTGACCTTCATCATTGGAAAAAAATATGTTCCCCGAAATCTCATGTGCTTCATAAGTGGAGTCTGGTGGGGTGGGTGTTTCCTGGGTAGAATGACCCAGATGGATCATTTTTGTCCTCTGCTCTTTCTTTCTAGGTCTGGTGTCTGGTTGCCTTGGCTTAAGCAGCTTCCTTCTCCACCATGCCATATCAAGATGGCGTTTCTGCACTGGAGCCAGATAACTGAATACTATCAAACACTGACTTAACTTAAACCTCTTCTACTTCCAATTGTGGGTATTAGACATTTTCTGCCAGTAATGGAAAAGTGACTAATACACTGATCAAAGTGATTTTTACTTTGAGACTTCTACAAAAATATATGTGGACATTTGGCTTTGAATTCTGCCACTTGCCTTTGCAGTCACTGATAACTTTTTGCATTGGATTCTCCTGAAGTTGGCCCATTCTCCACGAACTGCTGTGACATCGCACGCACCACACACCCTCCCTCTGTGTTCGTGTCCCCGCCTCCTCTGTAGTAGTTTATGTCTGTAAAATTTCAAGAGAAAATATCAGTTTTCTGTCACTGAGTTAGAAAAGAAAGAAATTTGCACAGGAGAATGACAACATCAGAGTAATTTGATGAAGAATGTATTATTTCTGAAATATTTGTGTGGTTAGAGAATTCTTAGCAAGCCATCAGTTTTTCTTTAAAGGAAATTTATTTCAGAAACAGGGAAACCTAGGGAATGTCATTAAGGCACAAATACATCATTAGAAGCTACAATAGTTGACAGTATTCTTGCCAGAATTAATGATTTGTTCTATTTCAAAACCCAGTTTGAGAATGTTAATGAATAGTGTTAGTTTGTTATTATTGTCTTTATTCTTGCTACATGAGGCTGGTATTAAGTGTGTGAGATTTTACTCCCTTAGTAATTTAAAATATTTGTATTGATCTTCTCCTGCCCATGTGTAGTCAGGTTATAGGGAGTGCATTATAGCCTAGGGAGGCAGGATGGAAGTGTATGAGCACAGGTGTCCACGCGGTTCTCGTGAAATTTGAAAGAATACAAGCTAAAAGATTTGGTGCAGAGAGAAAAATTAATAGGTTACATTAGGAAAGAAAACATTAACAGTGGCAATATATGTATGTGTGTCACTATTGGTAAATTACATTAAATGAAAACCTAGTCATATTTACTTATAAAGAAAACTAAATGAATTATAGCTTTAATTAGGTTACTAGATTATTGCTTATTTGGATTATTATTAATTCAGGAGGGAAAGTACTATATTTGTCCACTGAACTGTCAACAAATATTTTGGGAACTATACTGATCATTCTGATTCCAGCCAAGGCTAATGACACTAGTGGATACTGACCTACAGCAGACCGAAGTGCTGACATTCGCTGACTCCCTGGAAACCTAGTTTCAGTGAACTTTAGAATTGGAGGGTGCAAAATAAATGCAATCACAGACACGTTGAAGGGAGAATTATCTAAGCAAAGAAGAAATTTCTGTTTTTCAATAGAATAATGGGAAAAGTCAAGGATTATGAGTCATTTTTGTGTTTTAGGTCATGGTGACCGCTTTTGTTATTATTATAAAGTCAGGGCTCTTAGTCACAGCTACCAATATACCTCATCACCAAATGACATAATTCAGATTGTTGCAGTTTTATCCTAGTTTCATGAAGGAAAAAGGAGATGAGAGATAAAACAGAAAAGGGAACACATTGAGAGATGACACTTAGTAGCAGAGTAAGTGTTCCAGTTAAAATACCCCTCTCTGTCTCTTCTTCCCTTTGGCATCATTTTACATGTTCACAAAGGGGCATAAGTAAGTGTCTGCTGCACCCCTTTTCTCCACTCTGATGGTCCTACAGTGTGGATCTGTACTCAGCGCCTCAGGTAATGCAGACATCAGAGATGGGCCTAGTTCTCAGGTGACACTCCCTCCTCTGACACCAGCTACAGACTTGAGAGGTCCGCAGTCCCCTCACACTTCTGATCAACTGCCCACACTTCTGATCAACTGGCTGCAGATTCAGGGTTTCCCACTACTCTCTTACACCTGATAATTCACTGGAATAACTAACAGAACTCAGGAAGGCTAGACTTAAGGTTTTATTATAAAAGATACAAATCAGGACCGCACAAAGAGAGACAGGGTGAGGTCCTGAATAGTCCCCATTGAGGAAGCTCAGTGTAAATCAGACTTTCCCTTCCAGCAGCTCAAGACAAACACTGGGCCTTTAGTATGAAGCATTTTTAAGGATTTTATTTTACCTGGTATATAGGAAGTATTATACTATCTTAAGAAGAAAATGTCATTTTATGATTACACGTACGTGTGTTTGTTTTCTACTTTTCTCTTTCCTCCACTCTGGCGGTCCTACAGTGTGGATCTGTGCTTTCTCTTAATGCTTTCATCTAAGCACTGTAATCAATCAAAATAAGAGTTTAAAGAAGAATAATGCTTTCTCTAATAGTTATGTTTGACTTCCTCATCCTAGCATCAATTTTTCATTTGACTATTTTTCATGATTTGGTCAGTTTTCTATTCCATGGTATTAACTTTTGCAAAGGAAATTGAGCTCAGCTCTTCAGCCAGAATGGCATAGGTAGGGATTAAGATTTCCTGCCCTGTCCCCTGGGAAGCTGTGGTAAGGGTACAATACATGTAGGAAGAAAGGGAGAGGCAGCTCAAAGGTCTCTTGGCTAGGAGTGATCATCTCTGATTAAGTTATTGTCTGGATGTTGATGGCTTGGAGATTACAGAGTATAATTGGTTCTTAAAGTAAAGAAAAAACTAGAGGGAGTTTCTTCTGTCTCATGATCCTCTAAAGATATTTTTATTTTTTAAATATTTTTAAAAAGATTTATTTATTTGATATGGTATCTCCCTATATTGTTTGACTTGTACTGAGTGAGCTATGTCCCCAGCTCTCTAAAGATATATTCACATATACATATATACATTTGTATGTATATATAAATGTATATATGTATATTTGTATGTATTTAGTACAGAGTCTATAGGCTTTCACTACACATATGGGACTTGTAGTGATCCTTCTTGTTTTTCAGCCTCCCAAGCACTGGGATTACAGGTGTGTGCCACCATGCCCAGTCTCAATCTCTGTCTCAGCCTGCCTTTGGGGTGGGGCCAGCACAGCAGGTAGGGGATCTAACCCCTGGTCCTTTCGTCTGCCCAAACAGGTGCTTTAATCTGGCTGGGCCCTTTAAAGATATTTTTAAAAGAGAATTACATTGATGATTTGTACAAGGAAATATCTTTCACACTGTGAATTTGATATCAAAATTTGAGTTACTTTTCATTCACAGCATTAAATCTAAACTTCTAAGCCTGATATTGAGGGGTCATATGAAGAGTCTGTCAGTGTTTTCTGATTGTGTACATGATAGTAACCTTTAACCTAAGAGCACCCATGCATGCACACACTGCACTACTTATTTATTTATTTATTTATTTATTTATTTATTTATTTATTTATTTATTTATTTATTTATTTATTGGTGGTGGTACCAGGGATAGAACTCAGGACCTCGCATTTGCCAGGCAAGCACTTATTCCATGGAGCTATCTCCCTGGCCCCCTGCACTATTGAACATATAATATATCACAAGTTGTGCTAAGCATTGCAGGGCATAAAGGACATAAACATACTCCTGAGAAAGAGACTACGATGTAATAAAATAGGAAAATAGATATAACACCTGGAAAAAATAAAGAAAGAAGAAAATATTAAGTGCTGATTATATATGAAATTAGCTCAGGATTTCAACAAAAATATTAAAATTTTAATGCATGTTTTCCTCTTTATATAACCAGTTTGATCAATGCAGACCATTTATTAGACAGCACATTAGAAGGATAGATGGGACCTAGCTGATGGGAGAGTATCTTGCCCGTGTTAGTACCTGGATGCAGTGAGCTCTCTTTGTTGTGTTTGATCTTCTCTTCAAAGCCCATTAGAACAACATTAACACTGGGTTTGAATGATAGCATGCACAAATAGTATGTAAATAAGAAATGTATCTTGTTTTCAAACAGTAATTTCCTTAAGAATGACTAAAATATTTTTGAAAGTTAAGCAGACATATTTTGCATTTAAAAGATATCATTTTCAACTTTTTCTTAAGAAGCTTATATGTTTCAGGCTTCTTCCTCTTCAAATCCCTTATCTCACCTTCTTCTGTAATGGCAGGCTTGATTGAACGTCTCATCTTTCTAGTGGCATTATAAAATAATAAACCTTGGTTGAAGGAAAATGGTAATTCAATTTTATTTAAACATTTAGTTTATTGATAGTTTATGATAAACAAGTAATTGAGAAATTAAATGAACTGAGGCAGATGTATTTCTTTCTATATCTAAAGAAAAATAGAGTGGGGCCTGATGCCTCATGCCTGTAACCCAAGCACTCCAGAGTCTGAGGAGGATCCTGAGATTTTTCAGGCTAGCCTGAGCTACTTGGTAAGTTCAAGGTCAGCATGCAGTACTTAGTGAAACCTCATATCAAAGAAAAATAAAAAGAAAAGCAAAGAAAGAGAAGAAAAGAATATATTTTAATGATATACTCTATAACAAAACTCACAATACTTTCTTTAAAATTGTTCTTTTCCTCCTAATTTATTCCCCAACATCTTCCTAGATGGTGCATTGTCCCACCTATCCATCCTAAGTGAAAATCTTCCTCCTCCAGCACTCACTGAAGAATCTTCTGTCAAATTAAGACTCTCTTAGGCACCTTTGCTGTTATGATTTTTGTCTCTGTTAAACTCCTGCTTTGTGGATATTGCAGGTTTATTTTAAGAGATTACAAAATTAGAATTCTGGTCCTTGTACTACAGACACCTGAGTGAGGTAGAAATATTACAGGTGAAAAGCCAGGGCTGGCCCCTGGAAGGAGTCAGGGCAAGAAGGAAAACTCATCACAGCTGTAGGGAGGCACACCTGTTGGAGGCCAGGCCTCGAGGCCAAGACGGAGTGACCAGGCCTGAGGTAAGCTGTGACACTTGGTCTAACGAAGTTTAGATAAGCATCAGCTACCTTGGCAGATAACCAAGACCAATGGACTCGTTTCCTAAAAAGTTCTCCTTTCTTTCCATGTATTCTTGCTACATGACTTGCTTCCCACTAGATCAATGTCACCTAAGTGACTATTTGACAGTCTTATTGGCTGATTATAGCTTTAACCCACTGCATCCACATGGTTCTGCTCTATAAAACTTCCCCTGAGAAGTAGCTGTCAACAGCCTACTTTCAGGTCCCCTGCTGCCTCTCAGGAGCTGTCCCTCTCCACTTCAATAAATATTCCTTCTCCTTCTCTCAACCTCTGCTGCTCCTTAGAATAGATTCTTTGATTTGGGGAGCATAACCTCTCTGTACTGCACATATAGCAGGTTATATCGCACTTTCATTTCCCTGACATCATTTTTGGGGATCTTGATATTCCTATAACACATGTGCAAAGTTACATTATTATCATTTTCTTGGACTTTTCACCTAATATGTACCACTTTCTCCATTCAAGGCATGTATCTTTGCCTATTATAGAAATTTCACAGGGGCTGGCCATATAGCTCAGTGGATTAAAGTGTGCAGGCACTGGGGCCAGGGTTTCAGTCCCAAGGCCAGTGATGCTGGCCCCACCCCCGGGGTGTATTGAGACCTGGGTGTAGTGGTGCAAGCCTGTAATCCCAGCTTTTGGCAGGCTGCAGACAGGAAGATCTCTGTGAGTCTGATCTAGTAGTGAGACCTGAACATCCTGTTGATCCCCCCCCACAAAAAAGAAATTTGTCATTGATTTACAGACTGTGGTTTTTTTTTTTTTGTGTGTGTGTGTGTGTGGACTGGGGATTGAACTCAAGCCCTTGTGCTTGCCAGGGAAGTGCTTATTCCACTGAGCCATCTCCCTGGCCCAGACTATGTGAGTATTGAACTCAGGGGCATACCACTAAGCTGCAACTTTTTTTCTGAGATAGGGTTCCATTAATTTACAGCTCTGCACAGGCTGCAGTTGCTTGAACTTGCAATCCATTTGCTGCAGTCTTCCAGGGTGCTAGGTATCTATCATTATTCCAGAATGGGATGATCTCTTTTCTAGCATTCACCACATTTTCAGCTTCTCTTCCCTTTAGGCACCTATATATCAACTTTCATCTTTAATTTTCTGGATCAAACCTCTCCTTAGAACTATAAATTTCACAGTACTCTCCTCCTTAGCATATTTCCATTCACCCCAATTCACAGTGTCAACTATCCCATCCTTACTAGTCCTCTTGGAACTGTTCTAGTCCTGTCATCCTTGGTTGCTCCTTATCCTTAACCCATATTTAATCAGCCTCGTGCTATATTTTTGCTGCTGCTGTTGTCATTGCACTGAACATTGAATCTGTGGCCTATACACTGAGATACATCCCAGTCTTTTTAAAATATTTTGGTTTAATGCAGTATATCACTAAATTGCCAAGGATGGCTCAATTCTGAAATCCTTCTCCTCAGCATCCCCAGTGCTGACACTACCAATGTGTGCCTGGGTAAATCGCAGATATTTTAATTTCATAAATATTTCCTAATTCTCCCTTTTTCTCTATACTAACAAGCACTATTCTAGTTTGACTTGTCATCAATCAAGTAATAGATTATGCATGGACTGTGTCTGCTATGGGTTCTTTATCTAGTTTTCTTGTCCTTTAAAGTAGTTCTTGCTCTACAGCTGGGTGTTCCTTTGTATCCTCAAGTGGCTTCAATATTCCTATTTCTACCAATTGCTCTTTCTTTGAAACCAAAATTCTGTTGTAGAAGGTTTCTGTAATTTGGCTGTTGTTCGCCTTCTACCACAGTTAATGCTGCTCTTGTCATAGGCCCCATTAATAGTGCCACACAATTGATTCCTAAAGCAGTCCAGGCTTTTTCCTCCTTACAGCCAGCCAATATCAGTGAAGAGAGTTTTCTCTGACTCCTTTCTACCTAGTTACGGTTTAGTCATTGTCCAGGTTGCAGATGAATGCCGCCTCCTTTCTCATCTTCCTGAGACTGGAAAAACTAGGTCATGAAGTCCTTTTAGGCTCCATTGTAGAGCCTCATAATCTCTCTTCAGAATATTTACTCAGCATACATTATCTATGTACTATGTTCCTTTTTCTCAAAAAATATCTCTTATACTAGATATAAGACTTCTAAGCACAAATATTTCCTAATTGATTTATCACTTCATCGTTATTTATGAATATCTGTTAAATATAGGGGAAAAATTTGCCATTCCTTCTAATCTAGATGTCATCATTTGCTCTTCCATCACAGAATTTTTCATCCAAGCATTTACTTTAGATTTGAGAGCAAGTGCTATTTCCTTTCATAGAATTTTCATGCATTACACTACTTAGGAAAAGTTTAAAGAATACAACCTGAGTATTAACTCAGAATTATGTAGGTCTCTAGAGTACACCTTATAGGGTCAATATTATTGTTCTGTGTTTCTCTCTTGCTCTGGCAAAAAGAACCAAAGCCGGCTTGACAGAAGGAAGAGCTCAGCAGCTAACAGAGCTGGAAGCACATGTGTGCTGTACATGAGTGGGAGCAAGGTAGGACAGAAGGATGAAGATGGGAAAAAGTCAAGGAAACTCACCCTTACCTTCTCTTCCTAGGCTTGTTTGTTCTTCGAGAAACTGTACATCCATAAATTAACCTAGTTGATAAAGTAAAGAACAGCAAACTAACCTTAACACAAAATGACGCAGATGATTTAAAGAATGTTTTTAATCAAAATATTTTAGATTGTCCACCTTAAAGCACACCTCTGAGGACATGTATCTTCATCTCCAGACTATTGTAGGACTCACCCTCAATCACCTGCAACTTCTTTCTCGCTGAGTAAACAGTTCTTTAATTCTACTCAATAAGTCTGACTCTCTCTCTCTCACTAATGCATCCTGAAAATGGTTTTTTTTTTTTTTTTGATGAGACATTATGGACCTGCCCAGGCTAAGCTGAGGTCTCTATTCCCTCTTTAGATGTATTATAGACAGCTAAAGTAGATCAAATTTATATATAGTCAGAAAGGAACTGGACTTTCAAGGTGAAGTTGATGAAAGGTGGAGATGTCAGAATTGTGCCTGGAGGTATGTTTTATGGAGACAAAGCCTTGAGATTGCAATCAGGGTGGTCAGATTTACATACCCTAAAGAAAACATGAAAGTTTGAGATTAAAGTATAACTGAAATAATCTTTTTGGGATTTTGAATAGAAATAGAGCATTACCTCTCTAGGGATGACCATCTTCTTTTACCCACTGACACTTAGACTGTGACAAGACTATTAAAACAGAATACAGATAAGATTTCAACTATAGATAATCAATCAAATAGACTAAAGTCATCTATATGCCCTGTTTCTCTATTAAATCAATAATAGCTAAGTGGCTACACTGGGAATCTTATTGGTTGATTATACCTTAGCCAACATTATTTCCAGTTTATAATTTTGTTCTGTAAGGCTGAGGCAGGAGGATTGTTGTGAGTTCGAGACCAGCCTGAGCTAGAAAGTGAGCTCGAGGCCAGCCTGAACTGCATAGTGAGACCCTGTCTCAAAAAAGACAAAAAAAAAAAAAAAAAAAAAAAAAACATTCTTAAGAGTTAAGCTCAGCTCTGCCCCATCCAGGGCCCTTCCTGTGTCTCAGGAACTATGCTTTCCTACTCTTAGCCTCCTTTATGCTTTGGAATTCATTCTTTAATTTTAGGGGACGTGAACTAGCACACTGAACATCTAGAAGGTTGGGAGTTCTATTTCTTCTGGATGTGCCTAGTTCATGTCACCTGGAATTGAAGAAGAAATTCTAAAGGATAAAGGAGAAGGAAACCTTTGCTAAGGAATGGGAATGGCTCTGCAAAGACAGGAGAAGTCCCAGAAATGGGATGCCACCAAGACCTTTTGTCAGGGGTAATTTATACAATGAAGTCACAAATATGATTGCAACTGTATAGCATAGGTCAAACTATAATGCACCAATAAGATTAGAACTATAGCCACTTGGCTAATATTGATTTAACAGGCTTTAACTTTGACTTAATTGATTTAAAAGGGATTTAATTTTGACATTGATTTAATATGCCTGTGATGGAACAAAGGTATATGGATGAATGACATTATTAACCTTGGCTTATGTGGGACTTCTAAAACAGTAAGGTTTGGGGAAGGTGTGGACATAGATACTCTAGCTACTCATCCAGATATCTGTAGTATTACTGGACTTAATGAACTGGGGATCCCAATTACAGTATTATCTCAAATTTCTATTTATCCATTAGGCAAGTTCAAGTCTGGCCATTGAGGCTCTAGTCCTCAGGCCTTGCCTTCCTCACTTGCACCTCTAGCCACAGTTCTGGTGTGTCTACCTTTCCCTGACTTCGTTGGGAGTCCAGTCCCCCTCTGACTGGATATTAATTTTTATCTAATTTCACTGGGTATAATATTTGGACCCTGTCCAAGGACTAAAGGAGTATGTGCGAGAAAATGCGGGGAGATACTGCCAAGGACAGGACTAAGGGAGGGGCTCCAGGTGCCACCCACCATTAGAACAGAATTCTGGATGGAACAAGCCCAAAGTGTAGGTAGATACAAATGTAGAGTAAGCCAAGCGTCTGAAGAAAGGTGTTCTGTTCCCGAGGAGCACTCAAAAATACAGGTAGGGCAGAATCTAAAACTTAATGATTAATTATTTAATTAGTTGATACAAAATTTCTGGACTTTTGGGCAACAATTAATGAAACACATCTTAATGTACATACTCATAATTTTCCCCCTTTGCAGGAAGGATTTGATGAAAAAAGATCTTGGAGGGGGAGAGGAGTGCGGGAAGCTAGGGGAAAAGGAAAGGAGAGGAAAATAGGGGAGCAGAGGAAGCAGAGTGCATGCGAAAGTTGAAGAGGCAAGGAGGGGAGACCCCTGAGAAGCCTGCCTGCACTTGCCAAGGACGAGGTCTTTCTGAAGGCATCTGTCTTCCTTTTCCGGTTCCACAGCCTAGGTTTGTACAGCCCAAGAGACAGGAGAAAGGTGCTACGGGAAGCTGCAGCAAGGATCTCCTAATGTAGAGGCTTCCGCTTCCACTGACCTGTATTCGAGCATAGTTCACTGCTGATATGCGCAGGTACATGTCTAAGGAAAAACTAGATTTCTGTAAGCACAAATACATCAAAGGAAAAGGGCAGGAACGTGGGTGCGCCCACACAGGCACGCCGCGAAAGGAGAGGGAGAGGAAAAGAGACAAAGGCAGAGCGGAGCAGTTTGGCAATAGAGTCCTTTGTATTTTAAATAATTCACCTTTTAGTTTAAGGTATTCCACCCCCTTATTGCTTTGGGGGACTAGAAGACAGATCTAGGAGCAATTCAATCCAATTAGAAGGGAAAAGAGATTTTCTCTGGCAATTGCTATGCAAATGTGAGTCGGGAAATAGAAAAGGTGACACTAGGCAGTGCATTTTGTTGTTGACAAAAGAATTTTTCTTTATTTCTCATTTTCCAAAGCATTTTAAAAGATACCTTCCCATAATAGAAAGATGTCCTAGGTAGTCCTACCAAGGTCAGTGCCAGCTTCCCTCCTGCCCTGCGGAAGAGCAAGCTGGGCCAGGTAAAACCTCTGGGGGCAGCTTCCCCTCAATATTATATTCAGTTGTCATATTCATGTTTTCAGTAATAGGAATTGCTGGTGTGAGACACTTTTTGAAACTCTTGGTATTGTGGGCTTATAAAACATTTCAATGGGTAATAGTGTCAGACAGTGGTAATTAATCGTGGAGGAGGACCCTGTTTCTGAATAGGAGCATTGCTTAAAGGTATGACAATTTAGTGTCTCCTCATTAAAAGTTGTGCCTGGGCTGCTACCTCTTACCTATAGTTTTAAAAATAATTATGTTAGAAAAGCCTGCACAATTGGATTTTCAGTGTTATGAAATATGTGCTCTGGCTTCATCTGAACTTTTTTTCAGCTCAGTATGCAACAGCGAGAGGTGTTTAGAATGAGGGGAAAGCAGAGAAAAAAAAAAACAGCGTCCAGAAGGTTAAGAGTGGGTGGGAAAGATCCTGGGAGCCTGGAGTCTAGGAGAAATCTTGACTTCCCTGCGGCTGTGACGCTGGGAGATCAGGTCCCTATTCAAAATCAACTAATTATTTGCAGACAGAAACCCAAGGTCTTATATTTTAATCCCACTTAGCTCCAGGACCAATTTATTATTTTAGTACTGGTTTTCTCCTGCAAAATCAGTCTCTCAGAAGCAAGCAAAAGAATTCCTGCACATATATGATTAAAATGGAATAGTACAGAACATCAGTGTCTGTATTGCTGTAAGTAGTAAAAAAAAAAAAGGTCAATATTTAAGTACATTAAAAATAGTGTTTATTATGAACCAAGCAAAGTGATGGGAGAAAAAATAAATATGGGCATGTGAAAATACAAATTATTACAAGAGGAACAATATCCTTCAGACTTCCTATTGAAGAATAGACATTAGACAAGAGTATGAAAGTCATCAATTAAAATTTAAAAAAAGAACATGCATTTGTCAATGTACTAGCAGTTATATAGGATTTTATGACATTCTGATTGTTCTGACACTTTCAATGGTGGAGTGAAAATAAAGGTATATTGCTTTAATATCTCCTCCTCTGTCCAGAAAATACGGTTAAGGAATCCCAGCGCCAGTGGTATTGTGCTTATTTCATGAAACTACATGTTGTTTACAGAACTTCACTTCACTTCAACCTTGCATGCACATTTAGCCAAATGTATTTATAGAACACACTGTATAGCTTTTGGTTTATCCAATAGGCACATTCTCTATTCTGCAAATATGTTTAGAATAGGGACAAAAAGCTGATGCAGCTGAAAGCCTCTTTCTACTTCTCTTACTTATCTTGTGAAGTTTTTGTTAGTGCAAAGCTCTTGGCAGCTGAGACTTCAAACCCTTGGAGTTAAATAAATGTAGAAGGAAGGACAATTTTATAGAACTCCGTAGCTGACAATCCTGTTGTAGGCGAATCAATCCTGGGATGGGAGCCCAACATTTCTTCACAGTTGAGCCAGGACTCATAAGCAGTTCAATTGAGCCTTGAACGGAGTAGAAAAATGCTAGTGGTCAGAGCTTGTTTTCACTAAGTGCAAGTGATTTCAGTCCGTGCTTCTTAGTCACAATCTAGAGTTTTATGCCAACAGAAAACATCTGCATATAACAAAATCTGCTTTGATTGATGTGGTTAATTCAGAGGCTATATCTGATATAATTCAGCTATCGAGCAGAGAACAACTTGACCAAACTTTAAAACAATTGGTTGATATATATATATATATTCATATATATGAATATTTATATATATATTTATATATATATGAATATTCATATATTCATATATATTCATTATATTAATATAATATAAATACATAAATGAGAGACTAATTATTGGCTCTTTCCATTGTTAAGTGATATCTCTATACAAATATTTCATAAAGAAAATACTCAGGCTTTTGGGAATAATTTGAAATTGTTCCTAATCTACTACAATTTTAAATGTTTCCTCTTTTACACATGAGCTAAAAGTAAACAACTGAATATCTATAGTCATGTAAAACTTATGTAGTTACTTTAAACCATACATCACACACTTATTTATATCTTTAGGTGGATTTTTTTTTTTTTTGTGGCACTGGGAATTGAACTCAGAACCGTGTGCTTGCCAGGCAAGCACTTATTATACTGAGCTATCTCCCCAGGCCTTCTTTAGGTAGATTTTAATTGACATGCCACATACACACGTATGGGTGTGAGTGCTTTCAGCCCTGGGGTCATTTTTCTTTACAGCAGTGTCTGGCCGGTTTCAATGTGTATGAGACTCTGGGGATCTTGTCAGTGTGCTGAGTCACATTCTGCAGATGCAGGATGATGAGGTGCTGTGGCTGCTAGTAGGAATACAGATGAGATCTTTGCAAGCAGTCAGGATTCTAGCTTTGACTTTATGCCTCCAAGATTTCAGGATCAAAGTCTGTGATTCTTTGCTCTGTGCTCAAGTATGTAGGATGTTTGCTTCTGCACCAGTCATCAATCTATACTAATGGGGTGGGGAGAGAAGAGAAAAAAGACAAGACCTTATACTGTGTCTGTGGGTGACTTCTTTCTGGATATGTATTACATGCTTCTCCTAGTTCAAAGAGTGAAAACAAATCACGGAACAGGATTTTTAATATTACTACTGTAGATCGTTTGAGTTCAGAAGAACTCAACCTTTGTCCAATGCTGCTGCTGCTGCTGAAAAAAATTAGGAAACTCTTAGCAAGAAGGGAAGGACATCTATTAGATCATCAACAGTGACTTCTGCCTATGTGGTAAGGGAAAAAGTAAAGGTCAAACACTATATAATATATACAAAGGAAACATTTTATCCTTAATACTTGATGCTTTTCTCTAGAGAAAGACTAGTTATTATCTCCTGTTGTGAGCCTCAAAAACTTGTCTGTATGCCTGCAAAAAATATATATATGACATAATTTATATATATATATATATACATTTATATTATATCCATCTTCTTTCACAATTGGATGAATTCAAAATAATATCTTTAAATCATGTAAAGTAGGTACTGATATCTTACTCAGTAGCAGAATTCTTGCCTAACATAAATTAGACCCAGGGTTCAATCCCAAGAAAACTCCCATTCCCTAACAACCAATGAAAATTATAATTTAACCCTTAATAAATTTAGCTTTGCTTTTAAAACAGGATATCTGTTCATATTTTGTGAGACTCCATCAGTCTTTAACAGAAGAGGTTTTTCTTTCTATATCCCATATTTTGATATGCCTTCTATCTTCCAGGGAGGAGAATGGTTGATTTTGGCTTGACACTTCACACAAATCTGTTACTTCGTAACTTTAGTCTTATTTCCTGACCAAATATTAGAATGTAGAAAATTGATCGGAGAATGGATAGGGAAATTATTGGCTGAATGATGTGAAAGCTTTCAGTTTAACAAATATTAAAGACAAGTCCATACATTATAGCAGGAACTGCTTGGGTTTGGATTGGCATTGGATTCTCATAGCCATGCTTTTTGAGGGAATTTAAGATCTTCGTAGAAATTCCACACTGGACCCAAGATTTAATTGGTTTCTGACAACCTTTTTCTTTGACTACATTCACCTCTTGAGACATTTTTGCTAGTTCTGGAACTTCAACCTAGAAGTGTTTTTCTCAATGGTTCATATTCAATTTTTGCATGATCAACTGAAGTTTTCTCTGATAGCCTATGAGCGCTGTCTGAAGGTCAACTTCTTCCTCCTCTGAAGAATACTTCATGGACTTTAGCATCTGTGAAATGTGTAATGCACAAGAAATCAGAATTGTATGTTGAGACCTCACCAGCCAGCTCTAGGATATTTTAATATAGATGGCTACAGCTGGATTACTTAATTCTTTCCAAAACTCCTGGTATATTAGAACTTCATATTGTCACTTGACTAAATTTTTTTCAGGAATTAAGTAGATTTTTTCAAAATTTAAAAACAGCTTATAAATATTCATAATAACTTTCAAAAAAGAGCAAAAATCCAAGTATTCTATCATTTTAATAATTCAGGGGCCGACAAAATAGCTCAGTGGATTAAAGTGCCTGCAAGCAGGTGCAGGGGCCAAGGGTGGGATCTCTGGGCCTGCAGGGATTGAGACTGGGCATGGTAATGCACGCCTGTAATTCCAGCATAGGAGAATCACTACAAGTCCAATCTAGTAGTGAGACTCTGAACACCCTGTAGACCCTTCCCTAAAATACAGGAAAAAATTCAGGCAATAACTAAAGTTACAAGACATACCATTTCTTCAGTATAAATTATCTTTATGTAAAAAGTAAGGTAGAGGGGCCAGTGAGATAGCGCAGCAGTCTAAAGTGCCTGCTTAGGCAAGCTTAGGCAAGTGCTCATGGACCACTATTCATTCCCTGGCACCACATGCCACACCAGCCCTGCCCCCAGGGTGGGCTGAGCAGACCACAAAATAATAATAATAACATAAATAAATAAGTAAATAAACAAATAGTAGCATTGAACTGGAAAATGTTTTCTCTTACACATTCATCTAAGTAATAGAAGGCAGAAAACAGACGAGACACATGTAACAACAGAATCAAATAAACCATGCCAGGTATCCTCTTTATTGAGTTATCATTTTAGCCCATGGTGTTCTGTTTTCTTTGATAGGCTCTATCCTAGTCCCATACTGGTGACATGTGGTGCTCCCTTCAACTTACTAGATCACTTTGAGATTCAGCTATACATCATTTTAGCATTCCCTTTATGTTGCCATATCTAGCTGTGATGAGCCAGTAGGATTTTGCTCTAAAATGAAATGTTTACTCTGGTAGTACCTTATTAGTGTCCCACTGACTGATTTTTAAAATTTGAATAATGTATAGGCTTTGTTTTTTTATAATGCAATATTATATTTGCTCATGCTTTCTATATTCCTTTTTTAAAATTTTATGGAACACTTTTGTTACAAGTTCTTCTAAGTGTAGTAAGGAGAAAAGTGACTAAAAGGTGGGAAGATGAAAAATAGAGATAATCACTTAGATTGCAATGGTAATCTACACAGAAACATTTGAACAAATATATCAAATAATGCACTCATTTCAGTAAGTAGGTCCAGGGCTACAGAGTAGGTCATTGTAAAGTATCAGGCTACAGAGTTAATATATATAAATCCAACTGACTGTATGCGTTAACAAGAACCAACTGGAAATTGAATTAAAACCATAGCATTTAATGTCCCAATATACATGAAATTTTTTGGAATAAACCTCACAAGGCAATATGCAAACTGTACTTCAAAAATCTACATATATAAGAAAATTAGTTAAATTCTATGTAAATATTTAGATGAGTTTAATCTTTTTTTTTTTTTTTTTTGTCTTTTCAGAACCGGGAATTGGACTCAGGCCCTTAAGCTTGAGCTTGCCAGGGAAGCGCTTATTCTACTGAATCATCTCCTCGGTCCCAAGTTTAATCTTTTTTAGGTGTCAATTTCCCCAAACTCATCTATAGATTTCATATAATTCCAGTCAAAGTTTCTGTTTTGTTTTGTTTTGTTTTGTTTTTTTTGCAGAAGGTGACAAGCTAGTTCTAATATTAAAGGATACTGTTGAATGTACAAGGAGAGGATACATCTGTAGGAGTGCATCCACCTGGAGTCAGGGCTGGTATTGATAAGGATAGACACATACTGATGAAACACACACATGGAGGCCTTATAGAATAAAATGTATTCAGTCTGCATCTTTGAAAAAAATAAAATAAAGATAAGTGTCAGAACATTTTCCTGAGTTCCCTCTGTTGTACTGTTTTCCTTTATCTTTTGACCTGGGAAGGTGACAGTATACTGTATCCCTGGGCTCCTAACTCTGTCTCCCCAATTGAGGGAGACAACCAGGCTCTTTCTGTTGCTGCAGTTTGGAAATATTCAAGATTATAAACTGGGGCAATTATACGGTTAACTTTACTTGGTTTCTTTCTTCAGAGTTCTTCACCAATCTCCAGTGCATAAAAACGATTCTTCTAATTATTTAATCTGACATTTTTTTAGTCCTTCTAGTCAGGAAGGTAAGCAATTATGTCTTACTCAATTTTGGCACAAAACAAAGTCCACATCACAAATCTTAAATACATAACAATTAGGCACTCCTATTGAGATCGTCTGACATATGACATCTTGTTGTAAGTTGGCACTATTGACAAGGGTAGTATCACTTCCCCAGGTAATGAAAATGCCTATTTAGACATGAATAAGTACTTCCCTGAAAGTGCACCAAATTTGGAATTTATTTTTATTTTATTTTTTTTTATCATTTGGGCAAAAGCCCATTACATAGTTTTAGTGTCTGTTGATGTTAAAATTAAGTTACCACTTCAAATTGAAAAACTATCCATATTTACTTTAATGGTGCAATTGATAGATTCAACTCAACAAGATTAAAGGCAACCTAGCCATCAGAATTCTCTTTCTCAGCCTAGATTTTTCCATGCTACAATTAAGTTTATTTTGAAAGGTTCATTTTGTGTAGGAAAGATAAGGATCAATCAATACTCTCTGGTTAAATTGTTATAGCCTGAGGTCCCAATTCATTTTATTTTGTGTGTGCTTCATTTTGTTATATCATAATACAATTATCTTGAATCACATTTTCTAGGGAGTCAAGTGATTTTGGTCAGCTTTCTATACCTTACTATGAAAGACTTAGATTTGTACCTTTTGAGTGTGTAGTGGGCAGCAGTTTTAGAAGGACCCAAAAGAAAATTGCCATGAAACCTCCAAGAATGAGGCATGGAAAAGTGATGATGAGCATAATGTCAACATTCGTTTGCCATGGTGCCTTTCTAAGTTTAATTGACCATAAAACCATTAAAGCAACAAAACACCAAACAATTGAAAACAAAAATATGAACTCTGTTTTTTTCCAAATGTGTTGCTGAGATGTTCACTGAACAATTTGCTTATTGGTGAAATGTTTGGCTTAATAGAAGCAAGTGAGTGGGGGGGATTTATTAAAATTAAATTTGTATGATCAGTTGAGGTCCTAGAAAAACATGTCCTTCTAGACTGCAGCTGTTATGAGAGGTACAATGAGTTGTGAACTTCTTTGTTTCTGTATCCTTTTGATTTGCTTCATTTTGACTTTATACCAGACTGAAAGTGGCTGAACTATAGGGTTTGGATATCATTGACTGCATCTTTTCAATGCCTAAGTACAGTGCAGGGGTCATATCAGGCACTTGGGAAATTTTATGTTATTATTTATTTATGTTAATTTTTGTTTTATTGAAGTACAAATATCAATAAGACAGTTTTAAGATACCTTGACAAGATGGATTTGATAAATTAATAAATTGTAAACTGTTTTCATAATGTTTTAGTATCATAGAAGGTACATACATGATATACTTAGAGACATTATTATACCGTATGTCTCTTATCAGTAAAGAAAGAGAGTGTAGCTGTTTGCATATCTTACTTTTTATACCTGAATTACATCAAGGATTCAATAATTAATACTTTCTACCTTGTTATTTTCCTCGTGGTTGTCCATAGTACCAGAAGCTGACATAATATGCTGTCCAACGACCATTAGTGCAAATCTTGCCTCTCATAGGATTATGTAGAAGCACAGTGTTATCTATCCCAACTGTACTGTCTATACACACACATCATGATTCTGCCTTTCTATACCCCTTCCTTTATCTACAACTGTCAGAGATGGGCACTCCATTGTCATTCAACTAAATTAGGTGCTTGAACTCAACAACACAATCCAACACAGTCCAGCATTCCACAACAATAGTGAGTTATCTGAAGAAATTGTCGAACATAGCCACTTACAGCTCAGCTTAATATTATGGTCCCACGTTGTATACCTCATTTTTATACTTTTCTGCTGGATGGTTAAGACCTACATAGAGCAAGACCTATATACCAAAACATGTAGTTTATGTTTCTTATGGGGTCAGTGAAGTCCACTCAGGGTTTATCTTGTAGTCCTGTACATTATTCTGTAGATCCTTTGTCTGTGTCATCCATGTGGATGAGTCACAGTCAATGCTTGACCAGTTTGCTCTCTGTGAGAGCCAGAGAGAAAGTTTTCTCTCCATGTGACTCTCCCCAGGCACACTATAGAACTTCAGTTTCTTTCCTCTGTGGCTCCATAATCTACTTATTCAGAAAATTTGGAGCTCACCTGAGATTCATGATGTTGCAGTACAGGTTCTCCTATGTCCTGAGTCTTCGCTGACTTTGAAGGGCCAAAATGTTGGCTGGCCTTGTGGCTCTTCTATTTCTCCAACTTTGATTTGTGAACTTAGGTTGTTAACCATCCAGAAGAAAAGCTGATTAGTATCCTGCAGCATATGCCATTCACTTTGCCTTATCGGACTCAATTGATTTTAGATGTTGTTGTACGTTTCCATTTGTATTTCTGCTTTTT
>PVKA01009905.1:0-29702 GCA_004027165.1 Ctenomys sociabilis
ACAGCTGTACTCTTAATTCACTGATAAGAGATATCTGCTAAAATAATATCTGTAAATATAATATCATGTATGCACCTTGTACAATACCAAAACATTATGAAAACAGTTTGCAATGTATTAATTTATCGAATCTGTATTGTTAAGGTGTCTTAAAACTGTCTGATTGACATTTGTAGTTCAATAAAATAAAAAAAAATAAAAAAAAAGAAAAAAACAAATAAAAGGTCTCAAAATACATTTTTAAATATTTTATATAAGTGAAAATGAAAATAAAAATTTTAGGATGGAGAAAAAAAAAAAAAAGAAACCGACGATTCATACCTATTTCATAGCAGACAGAACATTTATATTCTAAAAGCAATCACAGATTTGAGATATTTAAATGAAAACTATTTTACTGAAGCAAATAAACTTATAGGAAATGTAATTATTCCTAACCCGGTTATATCCCACAGCAAATAGGAAATGGGACAACTTGGAGAGAAATTGCCAATATACAGATAAATTTCTGTAGGATACATACTTTGAGAGGTGACTGAGTTCCCTGGACCTGTTAGGCTGAGTGATTGTATTGCTCTTTGTAGATGATCAGGAAGCATTTTAGGAGGCCATGTGGGTTGGCTTTCCATGGATGAGCCATGTGCCCCCTACTCGTGCGGTGATTCTCTGCTCGACTCCGATCTTCCGGCTGTCAATGAGTCACTGGTGCCTACGCTTTTCTTTAAGAAGCCCTCTGAGGGGCCCTGGTGCCTCTTCTCCAGGGAATGATCTTATAAAGGCCATTCTCTGTCCAAGTCCCTGAGCCCTGGGAGAGTAAAGCGGATGCTGAAAGGCTCAGACTGTGTAGCCAGATTGACTGGCCTGTGCACGCCTGCTATGAAGTACGCGGGGCACGTGGGTGCAGAGCCTGGCTCTCCTGGCTGTGTTTGCAGGTGCAGTGGAGCCATGGACCTGAGGATCTTTCGAAGGAAGCCCCACCTGGTGGAGATCTGCATCTCCTTGCCAAGACCATGGGGCCACCTGCAGCTGGTGTGTAGCAGGCTCAGAAGTGCACTGCCAACCCCAGCCTGCAAGACAGCCCTTCAGCAGAATGCCATGCACACTATTTCCAACACATGGATGCCATCTCCAAGGGAATGAACTAAACTGCTCCCTCTGCAGCTGTGCATTCCAATGGAACATCCATCTGGACACCAAGGGTCAGCTGAGCCCAAGTAGAGAGGTGCCACACCCATGGGTCCCTTCCCAGGGCCAACCTTCTAGTGTCATGACACTGACCTCTGAGTCTTCTGGCCTGGGAGTTAAAGCCTGGCCAGCAACACCTTTCTGTTCTTTACCAGGTGAAGAAGCACCTGGTGCCCACTGTCCCAGCCATTCCCTGAGAGCCTTGGACATGCGGGTTAGTTCTGCTGTACTGAATGTCTCACCCACCCCGCAGCTGCCTTCGCCCCATGCCACACATGGCACAAAAGCTCCCACATCAGACACAGCAGCACTAATCACTGATAACTATTCTCAACTACAGTAAGTGATGGCTTTCCTGCTGTGCCGCCCAAAATTCACTTGCTCATCTGAATTGCTTCTCGATGAATTAACAACTCTGAATGCTCACAGAGGTGCAGCGTTATGTCATCTTTTAGCTGTGAGTTCTGGGCAATGTGCTTGGAGCTGACAGGGTCTGAGAAGACTTCTTCCTACTCTCAATTTCTCATTTGAAATCCGTACAAATGCCTCTGTATACACAAACATTTATGTACAGACATGCACACATGCAAGTATACATGTATGGACCCTGGGTAAGTAAGGACACAAAGGGAGTGTAAGGTCCTTCAAGGAAAGAAAAGTCAGGGCGTAGTTTATCACAGAGCTGATCACAGCTTCCAGGTTGGTCTATGAGGAGAAAGATTTTGGCCAAGGTTGTGACCTGAGAGGTAGCCAGCCCCACAAACAAGGAGCAGCATCCTAAATGCAGGTGCCTGTGGGGAGGAAGATCAGAATGCTAGAAAAGTTGACAGAGCCAAAGAAGTGTTGCATTTCAGGGAACAGCCCAGAGGTATATTAGGGTGCATGCATGTAGGCTGCCTGGATTAGCTGAAAGTTTCTCCCAGGGGAACCTTTGCTTTCATTAGCCGTGTGTCCCTTCTTGGATAAATTATCAATAATTATTTTGAGTCTTTTCACAATAAACCAGGATTGTGGGAGGTTGAGGCAGGAGGATTGCAAGTTTAAACCTTGGTGGGACAACTTGGTAATTTAGGGAGACCCTGTCTCAAAATAAAAATAGCGAAGGCTGGGGATGTAGCAAAGGCCGAGTTCAATCCCTTGGATGAGACAGGAGGTAAAAATGGAAAAGAACTTTTCTGGCCAATAGATAAAGGAAGGCCAAGTGCCTGTGCTGTAACCACTCTCTAGGAACCCCACCTTTCTGGGCTAGCTATGTGCAGGGCATGCTCCCTGCAGCCAAGGGGCAGGCACCCCAGAAGCAATCAGCAGACCACAGCACCTTGAAATCGGGAGGGGTCCTGAGATGGGGAGCTGAGATGGAGATGGTAGGGGTCGTAAAATCCCCATATGCTCTCTGGTAATCTCTTCAGCAGTGGAGCCTGACTTTTTCCTCCGTTGGTTTGAGCTAGATCCATCCCCTCATTTCCAATGAACTGAACAACCTAAGCATGAGGATGTGATCTGGGGACCAGATGAGAAGCATGCATCTGGCTTGCTGTGCCTCAGAGAGCAAGGCGAGGGCAGATGCCCTCCCTGGACACGGGGCCATTATGGCACTCAGACACGGAGTCTCACGAGACAGCAAGGGAGGCCTCTGACAGCGTGTGGGTGCCATCAGACATGGGGAGCCCCAGGCCCTGCCCACCTCCCTGTCCTCAGCTGGGATTAGATTATCAAACTGCTCTGGATATCTGATCTTCAGAAACCATGAAGGTCAGAAGTGTTGGTTGTTCAGCCTTCCAAATTTAGAGGTAATTTACTACACAGTAAGAGTAAGCCAACTGTAGAAGCCAACGTGGCCCTTCTAAGTTGAATCTTATTGCTTTTGGGAAATATACTTATTTCTACAATTTCCTTCTATGTTCTACATGTTAGTGTAATCAACGCAGTTGGCTAATTTGAATATATGTATATATATATATTGAATGTATGTGTATATCCAATAAATGAATACACACATGTACATCAAGTTAGTTAAAACTTAATTTGAAGCTAAGAAGTAAAACTATGAATTAAGGTTGAGATCAATTTCTCTCCTCAGGGCAGGAGACACAATTTCTCTGATCCATTTTTGTCCTCCAGCTGTAAATTTGGTCTAAATTAAAACCAGTCTCTCTGCATTACAATTTGGCTATCACCATACCCAGCAACTGGTAATAGGTTGCCCAGCAACAAGGATGCTCTCTGGGAAGATGTGGACTCTGATTGGCTCAGCAGGGATGCAGGCTTTTTGTGCTTCAGGAGCATCCCAAGGTGAAGATGAGGAAACAGAGATATTAGAAATGGAAGCAACTGGGACAGGTTCTCATAGGTCTTAAGTGGTCCAGATTTCATAGCAGCAATGAGTAACCCAAATCCATGATCGCTGTCACCAAGTCAGAGGCCTCAGGGCAGGGGATGTGGCATTGTGTGACAACTCAGTTGACTTTGCAGGCCTCCCTGCCCCACCCAAGGTGACTGTGTCCACACTCAGCCATCAGGATGGCAAGTTGAGGCACAGCAAGGGGCCAGGACAGGGGGCAGCCATTCTGAACAACCCTGGGGCAGGGAGATGCCATGCGCCTGCCTTGCCAGGCTGCCTAGAAGCTCAGCCAGGCCCACAGGAGGCAGAGCGAAGAGTTCCAGGCCTAGGGAACCACGCCAACAGAGACCACAGCATCCTGTGTGGCCTTCAGCACGGACTGGGCCGTGGTCTGGCCATGCCAGAGGATGGTACCTGCATTCAGCCAAGACCCAGGCAGGGCTCAGGGGCCACATGTTACCTACAAGCCTCCTCTACCTTCTGCCACAAACTGCCCCATCTAGGTCTAGGCCTGACATCTTCATGCATACAGGAAGAGGAAGAGCTGTTGAACTCCAAAAACCTGTGTCCAGTTAAATGACCTGGATTAGCACAGTAGACACGCCCAGGAAAGTCAGAGCTCTGCCATGGAGGGGGTGAGCATGATTGAACACACACACACACACACACACACACACACACACACACACACACACACACACGAATTGCTTCTGCACAGCCCTTTCCACTGCTGGAAGGACAGACACGCATGGAGCAAAGCACTGAAGGAGACATGGGAACTAGCTGGAAGCTGAACGACCCATCTTCCCTTATTCAGCAGTCTCAGTGGCAGTGGTGTACTAAAGCAATGCTTCCTTTGATGTCTCTCTCAGGCTTGATGCAGACAGTTCTCCTTAGACCCAGCTCTCCTCAGCACCCAGCTCTCCTCAGTGCCCAGCTCTCAGTGCCAATGTCTCCTCAGTGCCCAGCTCTCCTCAGTGCCCAGCTCTCCTCAGCACCCAGCTCTCCTCAGTGCCCAGCTCTCAGTGCCAAGGTCTCCTCAGTGCCCAGCTCTCCTCAACATCCAGGTCTCCTCAGATCCTGGCTCTCTTCAGTACCCAGCTGTTCTCTGCACCCACCCTCAATGAGGACCCAAAGCACCTAGTGAGGTCTTTCCTGCTCTCGATCCTCTGGCATACCATGACATTCACTATTCCCTGGTCAAGCTGCAACTGCTCCTTGAATTTTTCACCTCAAAATGGCCCTTCCCGAAGAAAAGTTATTTTCATTTTATTTTATTATTTTATTTTATTTTATTTTAGTACATGGTCTCACTGTGGAGCTTGAACTGCTAGTGATCCTCCTGTTTTCTGACTCTCCTGCACTGGGATCAGTGTCGCCTCCTCGCCCAGTCTCTGTGGCAGGCTCAAGTACCCTGGGGGCAGGGCCGACGTGGCAAGCAGTGCAGGGATACCCCGGTCCCTGAACTTGCCTACACAGGTGCTTAGTCCACTGAGCTATCCAGCCAGGCTCCCAAGGGAAAGCGCCAGGCTTGCTGTCTCCCTTCAGTTTTGAGCTTTCTCAGCACAAACCTGCAAGTCAGGAATGCCTCCCCCAATGTCCTTTTTGAAGAAAATGTAGCTTCACATGTTTCTCAAGCAGCCCACACATTCATTCTGCCTTGTAAAACTCAAAGTGTGTAATTCTGGTTTAAAAAGTCTTCCCAGAATGATTAGCGCACGATACCCTATGTACATTGTTTTAATTTCAACATGGAGTTTTAAGGTGATTTTTCAAACTATGGGCTGCAAGAAGCAGTACAGCCTTTGTTCTTGCTTGAATTAGGTGGTAAGGAAGGATGAATATTCTAAAGTGTTAATACCAGACGTTTCCAGAGCTGGGATTAGGCTCCAGCAGCTCTTCTGATGAGCAGCTTGATCTCCCCCCATGGTGAGCTTTTGAGACGTAATAAAAAAGATCCACGAGGTTCAAGGGTAAGAGGCTGTTGTCGCGCCGAGTGGAAATTGAAGCGAGGCTGTGCCAGGTCTAGCATCACACCTCTTTATTTGAAATGGAAAATTAATATGTGCCTGACTTTGTCTTTCTTCTCCAGTTCATCACTAGGAAGAACTTACACACCTGGTAAAGAAAAATACACACTCAGGTCTGTACTTGAGGATTGCTGGCAGATGCAGCGAGAAGTCCTGGAGTTTCTAGGAGTGGATGTGCCGGGGTCTGCCTGGATTAGCACTGCCAATACAACCCCCATCCCCCGCTTTCGTGTGGGCAGTGGATTCCTCCAAGAGAAAGCTCTCGTCCTCCCTTGGGAAAACAACGCAGGAAGTTCTGCTCCTTTCTTGTGTCAGTCGGCCATCACCATCCAATGGATAAAGAGTAGAACTACCTTTCTCTTCGTTGCTTAATTGGGCATTTCTATCAGGGCTAAGTGAACACTCTAGGAGAAATTGTTGATGCTGCCCTCCACCCACTGCTCCGACTGTGTGGAGTGGAGCACACCGTCGCTTCCCTTTGGGTCGCTTCCACACATAATCTGCGGCTGCAAACACCTGAGTTTGCAGCTGACGTGGAGCTGCTGGCATCTCAGGAAGGCTTCGGCACGGTGTGATTGAGTGGAAAGCTGCTCAGAGCCTGGCTTCCAAATCAGTGTTTTCATTTAGGAACAGAAGGCGTAGAAGGGAAAATATGTCTCACTCTTCCTTTCAAACGGAACCTCGAAATGTTTTCTAAGAATCTAAGACTGCACCGTGCGGATTTGCATGCGATTTCTCTTGGATTATCTAACATGGCATGTAACAGGAAAGCAAAATAACATCTTAGAAAATAGCAGTGGGCCCAGTCGTGGTGGGTCTGTGTTGATAAACCTTTACTGATCGTAGGAAAAAAGTGTTATGTTGTCAAAGCTTCTGTATTTGTGTCTTTTTCCTCCAGAGAAATAAGTGTGAATCCCTATTGCTAAATCAGAAGCAAAAGAAGCAATCAATTTAGGAAGTGCAGGGTCAGGAGAAGTAGAAATAACCCAGCTTTTTGCCTCAAGAATTCTAAACACTGTTTGTTTTTTTGATTTATCTGAGTGATATACACCCTAGTTCAACAGCTAAAGATTCAATGAACTTGTTTCTGTGCAAATAGCTTCCTGTTCAGCACCAGGCTTTCCCTTGCCATGGAATGCTCTGGGGGATTAACTGGCATTTGATTCGCAACTCGAATTCTGCAAGCAGAAGCTTACTGAGCGGAGGCTCACTAACCAAAAATCTGGAACTTGATACCTCAGAGGGAAAGAACAGCCTCTGCCAGGGGCTTGGGAGACCATGCCATGTGTGTGGATGGCACGTTTCCAGAATTAGTGCACACACAATGGTTATGGCATTTCCTGCAACTTCTAGTGGATCTTTAATCTGATATTTAGGGAAGTTTGAAGTTTTGGAAGATTTGATCTATGCAAATGAGTGGAAATTCTCTCTCTCTCTCTCTCTCTTACACACACACACACACACACACACACACACACACACACAGAGCTCTGTGTTTGCCAGCCTCATTGTCCAGCCTCACTGGGTTGGACTACCTGAAGACGCAGACCTTCAGAATTCTAGGAAGTGTCTTTACTTTTTCGTGGTTTCCAGGGTGCTATCCAGGTAGACCGACTTCTGCTTTAGAATGGTCAGAAAGGCTCAAGAGGAGGAACCTGTGCTGCTGCACAACTGCTCAGAAGCTTATGCTCGCAGAGGAGCAGAGCCACCCTCTGCTAAGGCTGCATGACCAGGCCCTTCCCCCAGGATGACTCACACCCGGGAAATTCATCTCACATTTCCAGGGAAGGCTGGACACCGAGGTATCTGTTCTTAGCTTGCAGATGGGAGCCTTCTCCAGAGGTCTCTATGTGGCCATCCCTCTGCAGTTCCTGCCCTGATCTCTGCACTGAAGGCCACTGCTCAGGTCGAGTTACTAATGACCTCATTCAAACTTCGTCACCTCTTAAAGGGTATTGTTTTCCATGTGTGTCTCATTCTGAGGCAGTGGGGCTCAGGACCTCCGCACGGGACCTCGGTGTTGTTTCAGCCCTGTCCATAATGGCTGCAACGTGCTGATTCCCTGGCAGTGGAGCCAAAGGAAGATGGAGTCATTCCACGGTCTGCTACATAACTGCTGAGTGACTCTGGGGAAGCCTGGGCAACCGAGGAAGTGAGCACTGGCCTTGGGGAATTTACCAGCTAGCAGACAGTAATGTGCCATGCACAGGAAAGATGACATTTGATTCAAACAGGGTTTGCATTTTCATGAAAACTTTGGAGATTTTCTTTCCGTCCACTAGTTAAACTTCAGACATTTCTTTTCCCATTTCAGATTCAGCCTCCAAAAGAAAGCATGGACAAAACCTACCTGCGTAGCTTCCCTGCTTGAGTCTGGGGCTGTGCTAGCCCAGGTTGAAATACTCAGAATGAACGAAAATGGACCTTGGGAGATCGCAGGGTCAGGATGGGCCAGGGTTCCACAGGCGCCTTGTGGGAGTGTCATCTGGGCCTGCAGTTCTATGCAGATCTACTTTCTACAGAGGCCCACTTTTGTTGTCTTATCTTTCTAGCATTTGGCCGTCTACCACCCAATGGGGAATTAGTAGAAACATCATTGTGAACAGGTGTGAAAACCAAGCAGCCGGTGAACATGGGAGCAACTACTAGCAGATAAATGTGTGTGTAATTTTAGAGTTAATAATTATGTTGCATAATTTTCTTTGGAAGAAGAGTTTATAATAACATTTTTAAAAAGTGCCAAGCCAAGTAATTACACACTTGGCAAGCCATGAAAACTAAACAATTTGGCAAACGCCTCATTAACTGAGTTCTCGGGTCAATGCAAGGTTTTATTTTATTTAAAGCAATAGATTAAATTTTTAAAATACGGCTTACATTTTTATTTTATGATTTTATCATTCTTCTTATAATGACAATCTTATTTGCTAATATGATATTTAAAAGTGCAGTCCTCAGAATCAAGGTGGCAAGAATGAGGTGAGCCCACCTTCATGATCTTCAAATGCTAAACATTTCCTTCATTGAGAGAAGCAAGCAGCCACATTGGTCCTGCTCCCTAAAGGGCCACGGTCACCATTTCCAACTCTGTGGAGGCAGAACTTCAGCACTTCACAAAATAACATCTTGGTAGGCATTTAGCTGAGTCCACAGACATCATTTTGAGAAGAAAGACGTCATTTTGTGAGTTCGTCCATATTTTGGAGAAGTACTCACAGTAGTCCTGCTTATCAGAGTTATAATTTATGTTCAAGTTGAAGAGGGTGATGTTTTATATAAATCACGTGACTCTCCCACCCCCTTTCATAAGCCTTCCATCTACACTGGTCCATTTGTTAATCAGTTTCAGCCAATAGCCAATTATACAGCCAAGCCTGGTACGCAGCCTGAGAGGCCTAGGGAATAGGACACATGGATTTGGGTTGCCTTCACTTACTGATTTCATTACTGTCTTGAAGTGAATTGTATGCATTTATTTTAAGTTCCTTACATAGCCAAAATAAAGTAAAACCACATATAATACACAATATGTGAAATTAGTAACAAATACTGGGGATGGGGAGATAGCTCCGCAATCAGAACACCTGAGTCCAAGCTGTATAGCAAGATCTTATACCAAATTAATTAATTAATTAATTAAAGGGCCAGGGATATAGTTCAGTGTTATAAGTGCCTGCCTGGTATACACAAGGTCCCAAGTTTGATCCCTTGTAATGCAAAACATAAATAAATAAGTAGTGAGGGTAGCCATCCAATTCTAATCCCCAAGAGATAGCAGTTCCTGTTTCTCTACAGTATTTGAAACTCACTTTTCAAATACTTTTCTTTGGTTTTATGTATCTGGTGCATTATTTTAAAAAGTATAACGATGCTACATAAGTTGTATGAAAATGTTTATATCACACAACATGTATCTTGGAGAATTTTGCATAGAAAGCCATTAGAATGCTTCTTAATGGTTATGTAGCATTTTTGGTGAGTGGATATTCCTATGGATGGAAATTTAAGCATTTCTGTTTCATGCACTAAGCAATACTGCAAAACATCTTTGTAAGCAAGCCTTTGTCTACTGACTGGTATTATGTAAGCCTCAGAATACTAAAGTAGACATGTTCAGTGTTGCAACCACTTTGATTCTGACACGTCTGGTTCCATCGCTCTTCAGATAGTTTGTGCAATGTACTCCTTCATCCAGCATATAAATGTGTCCTCTCCTACCTCACCACTTATGATTATTTGTTATTTTCAGTTTGCTGTTCTATAGACAATAAAGGCGTTCATTTGATACTTTATCTTGCACTTATTGAATGACTAGCTGACTTAGTTTGGTTCTGTTTTTCCCAGCAAAACAGAGGGAATTATTCTACTCTTCTCAGATTGAAATGATTGCTATTATTTTTAGCTTGGGAAGGATGAGTGATAGCAGTAAGACTTGCTGATAGCCAATGCGTACCTCTCATCTTATCATTGAATTTGTATAACAACACCTGTTCACTCCTTCTGTAAGTAATTACAAAGTATCTACACCCCAGGCCTTGGCAGTCTCCACCTGACCCCATGAAAGATACTGCCTCACCTCCATGGTACATAGGAAAACACCTCGGTGCATGGGGATGGGAGCAGCCTGGGTGTGTAGCAGTAGCCCTAAAGTCAGCTATCAAAACTCGCACTCAGGACAACCGCACTTGGGGGGAGATGGAAGCTACTGCCTTTACTCTTTCACCTTGAAAACACTTGTCAGTGACTGAACTCCAGCTGGAAGTAAATAGAGCAATAAGCCCAAACTTCCTGCAGAGGTCGGGCAGGGTTTGCTATGGTATTTAAGTCATCTCATCCTTGCTTCACCCAGCCCAAGGTTGCTGCATGTCGGACAGGAATTACAGCCTCTTCCTATTATGGGAGCAAAAACACCAACAGGTGACCTCTGAAAATCATGTTTGAAAACAGATAAGTGCATTTAAGTGTAATTGATTGCACAAGTAATAGCGCCCAACGTGATTACACAGCCTAGTACTTATAAAAGTAATTACACTTGAGAAAATCAAAATTAATTTGTACACTTCTGATGCACTTTTAAGGCTGTTGACATTTTATTGTAGTGCTTCTAATGAAATGAAAATTATTAATAATTGTTCCTACTTGAGTGTGACAAATGTCATTTGGCAGGAGAGACAAAGGCACCACTGAGCACACCGAATCTTAATGTGGCTGGAAATCGGGGTGGATATTAAATCCAAATCCAAAATGGCATTTGGTGTCTGCCTCCTACAGCCAGCTCAGCCCCGAGCCCTGGGAGGAAAGAGTCTGAAGGTCTGCATCATCTTCTGGCCTCCTTTGTGACCACACAGAGGGGTGGAGGGCCACGCAGGTCACCCTTGTAGCAGGATAGAGGTCACTGGCCAGAGGGCGGCAACATGAGGACCACTTCATCTCCCCTGTAGCTACTACTTGTGATGTCCATGGGCACCCCGGGGGCCGTTGCTCCAGCCTCCCACTGTGTGCGCCCAGTAACACATACATTCTCCTCCCGTTTACTGTGCCCCGTTTACTGTGCCCCCTACATTCACTGTGCATGAACAATATAACAACTTTGGCATTTTCAAAGCCAAACAGGGTCACAATTGGGGTTTAATATGAAAGCAAAATACAATTAAAGTTAAATTAAGCAAACAGCCTAGTAGAGAAGGAAGAAAGAAAAGAGAGAGAAAGAGAGAGAAAGAAAGAGAGAGAGAAATAAGCTAGCCTCGAAATCTGAGCTACCCTGGCCTTTGAGGTACAGCTTGTTTTCGTGTCAAATGCATAAAGCAAGAAGCTTGCCACTACTGTTGCTTAGCACATCCGCATCATTCTGCCGTTGTCACCCATAGCCAACTCCAGACATCTTCGTCACCCTAAAAGGAAGCCAGTCCTGCGGAGCAGCCGCTTCCTCACCCACCCTCCGCTGCGGTCATGGCCAATGGCCCATCTCCGCTCTTCTCCACAGATGCCCTTGTTTGGGGCACTGCCCACAAAAGAATCAAGCGGAGTGGCCGCTCGCCTGTAGTCTCCACTCGGAACGCTCCGAGGCCCACCCACACGGTGGCCCTTTTCACGCTAATGCTCTTGTTCAGAGCTGTTGTTCCGCGGTGTGAGCATACCACATTTGCATTGTCTCTTCCTCAGTTGTTACACGTGGGAGCCACCCCCACTCTGGGCTACCATGAGTGGTGCTGCCGGAGCAGCTGTGTAGGCGTTCTTGTTTGAGTGCCTGTGTGTGGCTCTAGCAGCCTTGCAAAGACCAGGCTTCATGCAGATCTAGGAAGGCAAGGAGGGATGAAGGTGGGTCCCTGCCTTACCAGGATGTGAATGTGGCATACATGGAGCTGGGCAGCTGTCCCTGGAAGGGAGGAAGTTGGGGTGGGCTGTGGCATCACCTGGGGCCCTGAAGCCCACAGAGGGTGGGCAGGTGGCTGGCTCCAGGGAGCTCTGGCCTGCAAAGGCTCCCTGAGGCCAGAAGGCCAGGACTGGTTCCTGTGTGGCTGATGTTATATAAATCACTGTGGGGCATGATGCCAGGAGATACTTCTTGTGGCAATCTATTGGAAAGGAGCTCAGGCCTTGAAATCAGAGTGAAATTTGGGACTTCTGTGTTATTTCTGAGACCCTGGCAAATTCCTTAGCTCCTGAAGGACTTAGTGCCTCACCTGCAAAGTGAGGAAAGACCGCAAATGTAAAATCGGCTGGGAGTTGAAAGGCTGGGGTCAGGCAGGACGTGGAGTGCCCTGGCCAAGGTCCTGAGGAGGTGGCCCTGCTCCACTGATGGGAGGACAGAAAGATGCAAGCAGAGGCCACATGCCAGGTCACTCAATCTACTCCAGGTTTTCTGGAACCCTGGAAGGTGGAGGAGGACACTGACTCTCAGGTTGTAAAGCTGAGGCAGCAAGAGGAGGCCACAGTGGAATTCCAGCCCAGATCCTCTGGCAGAATGCTTGCAGGAGCCTCAGGGTATCTCCTCGAATTCTAAAGGGTAGGGGCGCAGGCAGCAGAGCGGGGCTCCCTACTCCATATTGCATGTGTGAGTGCGTGCATGGGTGTGGAGGGGCACTGCGTTCCAGGTTCATTGCTCTCTGGGCTCATTCCTGTCACAAGTCACCAGCATGCTCCTCCCTACCCTGCCACTCCACCAGGCCAGGAAGGATGGCCCTTCATCACGCCAAGAAAGGACCTCTCCAAGAAAGTCCTGCGAAGCACCTCCCTGCTCAGGCACAGCAGGTCGGGTCCTGGGCCAGCACAGCAGCACCCACCCATCCCATGAGGAAGGCCTGAGTTCCTCCTGCCACAGATCCTCGTGGGTCAACACCTGCACCCTCCTCCACTGCTTTTCCTTCAGGGCAGCACAGGGCTTGTCCTTGTACCGTTCTCCTGCTCACTCGCTGTACCTGAAGAACTGAGCACTTTCACAGATCCTCAGCTGTCAGCAAGGAGAACGCAGAGACAGCCCACACACATCGTGCCAGAGCACAGTAGGAGTAGCATAAGTGTGGCTGGCAAAACGCACAGGAAACATCAATGGAGGGAGAGGCTGCCCGGGGAAGGAGGAGAGGGTCCCAGGGATGCGGGGCTCTGTTTAGGACCAGGAGACTAGTAGGCAGACTGGAAGGGGCTATCTGAATGGGGGATTTGCCTTGCTAATAGAAAAGCTGGGTAGTTTGATCACTCATATGCAAGGACCCCCAAGATGGAGCTTCTATTAATTTTTATTGAATTTCTTACATCTTCCATTTTCATCCTTTCAAGTAACCACCAAATGTCCCCCAGCTTCCAGGTCAGCTGCATGTCCTGTTGGGAGAGCACCTCTTGAATCCTGCAAGCAGATCACTTGCCCTGCTTGGCACTCTCCTCCAGTGTCACCTCTCTCACAGGACTTAATTGGTGCGGCCTTGTGGTTTGTAACCACAGTGTGGTGGCTTTCTTCTTTCATGAGCAGAGAGGGGTAGCCGGGGGGGGGGGGTGGTGGATGGAGATTTAGAGCATCTGCCGAGGTCGACCAGAAGGCTGCAGACTCAGGGATGACTTCCAGTTCAAGTCCAAAGGCATCTGCTACCAAGATTCCTTCTGGCTCTGGAAGTCAAATTTTGTCCTCTAATGGCCATGGTGGGTGGTATGAAGACCACCTACATGGTGGAGAGTCCTATGCCTTACAGATTTAAATATTGGCCTACCCCAGAACACCTTCGAAGCAATGCTCAGGGTAGCATTTGACGAAGTCCCTTGGGCACTGTTGGGAGAGCACCTCAGCCGAGCTGAAACATACACAGTGACTGTGACTTATTCTGCTTCCAGGTTAACTGGACTTTAGGTTTGAGGGTGAGGAGCTTAACTAAAAAGGTGAGCAATTCTACACCTCTTGTCCTTGGTCATGGGACAGAGGTGGCCTTCGGTGCCTCTGCAGGAAATTGTACATGGAAGCAGAGCAGCAGCCTGCACAGCAAGGCCTGGCTGAGCCAGGAAACCCAGGCTACCCTGCGTCACAGTCAGTCATGTACAGAACACACGTTGCTTTCTTTCTAGGTATGGGGGCTTCTACCTATAATCCCACTTGGCGGGCTGAGGCAAAAGAATGACAAGCTCAAGGTTGGCGTGGCCTACCTACCAAATCCAGTGCAAGCACGAATTACATAAGATCCTGTCTCAATAAGAAAGAAAAAGGAAGAAAAGTGTTCTTTCTCTGGATTCCCAATATTCCCTTGAGACGAAGGTAGATTTTTAAAATTAGATCTTTTCCTATTCTTTGCTATTTCCTGAGCAAAGGGCAAGGAAATAAATTACTTAGAGAAAATCATCGTAGGTCTATGTTTTCATTATCAGGTGAAGAATAACCTAAAAGGTGTGCCATCTCTCAAAGTACACATTTGCATTGTGCATTGTGAAAGTAATATAATGCTAGACAGTGAGGTCTAGGTTTAGGCCCAAAATTCAAAACATGGGCAGTTAATTCCTCATGGCTATGACTGAGTCAGGTGCACAGTTCTGAGTGTGTTGCTAAGTTGCAAACAGCACAAGCTACCCAGCCGGGTTCAGAGGCCAGTTAAGGACTCAGACGTGTGGCTTAACAACAGAACCAGAGAGGCCCTGGGGTCCGCATCATTGTCTGGATCCCAGTTTACAGATAAACACTTCTCACTGATGCCTTTCACCTCCTGCTGAGTGTGGCCTTCCACCAACCAGCCCCATGGGACACAAGCCAGCAGGGGGCGCACCCCTTTCTAAGTGATCAAGGGCCACCTGGTAGTGGGGTCACTGCAGGTGGGCATGACCTCCCCAAGTGCCCGGATGTTCTAATTCATGGTGCTGGAGGTGCAGGTGGGCTGGGGGAGACAAATAGAATGGCCTCCATGGGAGAGCATAGCGCGCTCACCCTATACAGCACTTGAAGCTAAGGAAACTACAACGGGAAGGAGAGCTAGTGAGGCCCGCCAAAACTTGGATTTTCTCTAAGTAGGACTTTTTTCTTTCATGAAGTGGGAAAAGCTTTTGCACCCCTCTCCCTGGCTCCTCTTATGGGTGGGTGGCAAGGCAAGGAGAGCTGTCACCTGCTCAGTCCAGTCCTGGGTGGGAGGAGGGTGGGAGGAGGCATATCCGAGCTCCCTGCAGACTGTGCCTCTCATGCCTTGTGGATTCTTTCTCAGCCTCTTGCTTTTGCTTAGCTGTGTCAGAAGGTAAATTCCCATTGAAGTCGGTGGCACATGCTTGTAATCCTACCTACAAGGCAGGCTGAGCCAGGAGGGTCTTGAGTTTGGGGATGACCTGGGCTACTTGGAAAGATCTTATCTCAAAATTAAAAATAAAATGAAATAAAAACTGCCCTTGGGCCTAATTCCTAGGACACAGAAAAAGGTGGACCTGCAGGATACCCCAGCACTGTTCACAGACCCTGTGGGGAGGACTGCAGTCATTGTTAGTGAAACACTCTCCCAGGACAGGCAAGTGACCCCAGCATGGCTCACGGTCTTTGTCATGTGTCAGGAGCTACCAGTTTGAACAGAAATCCCTTCCCTTCACTTTCTGCTCACCAAGGACTCCAACAGAGACCAGCTTCCCAGGCTGGAGCTCCAGCATCCATTGTGCCAAGTCCGTGAACCCCTGGCCCGTGCCTGTTGATAAGCTATTTGGGAAAGCACTGTATCAAGACCCAGTCACTGGAATGGGACAGAAAGGCCCTGCTGGGAAGGAGCTGCTGACACTGCAGCACCAATCACTAGGCACACAGGCCGACACCACCCGCTGACACCATGAGCACCAGCACCTGGCCCGGGGCATCTTTGTCCAAACCCTCATGGCTAAAACGCAACCTGGGGCTCGGTGTCCTGACACATCTGGCTTTCTAGGTTTTCTTGATGATCCCAAGTAAACCCCCCAAATGCTGTAAGCCTCCATCTCTTTTGCACAGCTCAGGTGTGACACCACTTCCTGCACCCAGTGCCTGTGACCACTGCACAGGATGAGGGGCTCAAAAGAGCGTGGTGGCCACACGGCCTGCACTGTCATTGTTGCTGCACAGATTCACCCAAAATAACCAGATAAAGGAGAGGTTTGGAATGGTGTTATCCACCAGAAAGGGAAGGGGCTGCCAATCCCTCAATCCTAAATACCCCTCTCCTTGTTCTCTTCTCCTCTTGGCTCTTGCTGTCCTAACTGAAGGCAAATCTTGGGCTGCGGAGTGGCTGTGTGTCACCAGGAGGCAACCTGGGCCTGCAGGTGTCCAGCTGATCTCCCACATGCAGAGGTGCCTGTGTTCCTGGTGCTCCCCAGCTCTCGCCCCTGGTCCTAAAAAGGGGTTGTGGGTTAGGAGGGGCTAGATTCTAATTAGGCAGCCACAGGGGTTATTATCCAAGTCTAGTTTTGTTTCAGGTTTTACATGGTCATTCTTTTCCATGCATATAATTTAAGAGGGTAATAACTTTGGCTTTGAGGCATGGGTAATAATTCATGGTTTAGCACAGTGAAAGAGAGGTCTAGCTTTCCATAGTGACATTTGGTCCGAGTGTGCTCTTCCCAAAGCTGGGAACGTGCCTGGGGTGTTCTTGGGGGTTCTGTGATACCGACTGGCCAGTGTGCACACCGCATCTCATTTTAGTTATAGGATTAGTACAGTAAACTCTTGTCCTTGCTATCTAAATAACTTTGTCACTTATCAGGATCCAGAGTTCCCCAGTCAAAATGAAAGACATTTCTCTAGTTATTACACTGTAATGCTAATCTCCATTTCAGCACAATTAAATTTTACTCAAATAGTTTAACTTTTAAAGAGTGAGAAAAATGTCAGTAACTGACTTGCATTTAAAACAAAGGAGCGAATGTTCCTAGACAGGAACGCATCGATTCTGCAGTTAATCTGATGGTGCTGTGTACATTCACTCATCACTCCAGAAGAGAGACCCTCATTTAAATTGTGATGAAACATCTTGTCAGGAAGGGTCTCTAATTGCAAGAGGCACAACCCCACAAAGCACACCCCCAGGATTAGCTCCTAAATGTTAGAGTATCCCCAAAATACAAGGTCAGAATAGATTGTCAATGAAAACACTAACTGGGATGGTTTAAGTCTAGAGGTCCCTCCCAGGCCTCATGCGCTAGGAGCTGGGCTTCGAGAAGCAGGTGAGTCTCGGGTCTGAGGCTCATCTACGTGCCTTACTCCACTGATGAGTCACAGGTCGTTGTGGTGCTGAGAGGTTGAGCCTGGCCAGAGCAGGTGAGTCACAGGGCACAGGCTGGAAGGATCCACTGCCTGCCACTCCCTCCTTCCTGGTCCCTCTCTCTGCTTCCTGCTTGCCCCACCGAGGACTTTTTCTTCCCTGCCACGCCTCCCTCCCATGCTGCCCTGCCTTGGAGCCAGCTGACTGCAGGCTGAAACCTCTGCAGACTGAGAGCCAAGAGCAACCTTTCCTGGTTTTCTTGTGGGTGTTGGGTGTTTTTGTCTCAGCAATGAAAAAGTAACTAAGACACTATCCTCTGATAAGCTATGAAAACATACCATCTCTTGGGAAATATGTGTGGGTCTCTGTTTTTCCATTTCTCGAAGCCAAGGATCTAACCCCTGTTAAAGTTTCATGGGATGAAGCTAGGTCTTTCTGTGTGTGCATTGTCCACTCCTGAGGGCATAGTTCATCAGCACGGCAAAGCCGAGGCCACATGGAAGCTCCCTACAGCACGGTGCCCACATTCCAATTAGTTCACTGTTCTCAGTCTTGAGAAAGAAAAAATAGATGCACTCCAAAATGAAAACACAGAACCTTCCCACTACCACCACCACTACGCACACACACAAGAAAACTTGGCCTTCGCGGCTCTGTCAGTAATGGAAAGGCAACACGGTGGATTTCTTTTCCTAGGTAATTTCTCTGTGTCAACGGGAATATGCATTGTACCATTTGTAGTGTGGTATACATAATGTCAATGCACAGTTCCCTTTATTGACTCATTTTATCATACAAAACTGCGCCAAGCTTCTTATTAATATGTCTCCAGAGGATCAAAATGCTTTAATAAATACCTCAGTTCCTTTAGGTCTGGGAAGGAATGAAACTGTAAGTCAAATGTAGTGTGGCAGTGAGTGAAAGCCTCTTGTTATGGATAAGTCAAGAGCCAGTTAGATAAATCCAGGGACCAATAAAGCAAATGACACCAGGCTTTCTTAATGACCAATTAGGGACTACATTCCTCAAACAAATAAATAAGAAAGATTAGGGATGGAATTTGGAGGTTTCACTAGTGGTTAAATCCTTGTGTACTTTGAGTGTGGATTATGACAAAACTCCTTTGCTCCAGATGGCTGTGACAGGGAAAGCAAGAAAGAAGATAAATCGGCTTCCTGCTCTGGGGAAGAGACCCTTTCTCTCATGGCCCCTGAATACAGTGTCCCAGAACCACAGTGGGATTGGTGAGAGTGCACTCTTCTGGCCTGGGCCCGGGAGACTCCAGGGCAACACAAGGCTGACTGAACTCTGGCACTGCGGCACTCACTTGCCAGAATTTCTAGACAGGTGACTTGTCCCACCAGGGGCACCGCTAATTCCTCTTTTTAAAGCTGCCACTCTAAGCCCCTTTCTCACCATGGCACTTGAATGTGGGGCCCCAGCCCCGACCTCCAAGGGGCACCTGGGGTCTCTACTGCAGGCTGAAGACCCTGCCGCCAATTGGGCAAGCAGTCAGGAGCTCTGGCACCTGTGCCACAGCTCCCTAGAAAAACGAAGTGGTGGGACCATCTCCTGCTCTCTGGTGAGCACCATGGGCTAGGGAGGTAGTGCAGGGTCTCAGGGCACTGGCATCCCTTATTAGGGTCAGATATTTCCTGATATCCTGGTCTTCTATGTGGCTCGCATGCTCTCAGCGACCAGCGCCTCGCATACCCGCCCTCTGTGCACTCTTCTCTGTTGTGGAAGATGGTGTCTCCACAAACTTTCCCTCCACCAAGTCCGAGGAGCATCAGTCCAGTGGTGGAGAGGGCCCTGAGTAGGGTGGCCTCCTCTCAGATGCCCAGCCCCCAGGTGGTCACAGTGGTCAAGTAGACAGCACTCATCATTTATTTTTGATGTGTAGCCAATCTCCTAAGAACACTACAATATGAATAGGAAAGGAGGTCATGGCAGCAATGGCGAAGACAAGTACATGTGGCCACATTGGGATTTTCATGGCCAGCCGTAAGGATAGAAAATCTGAACTTGAGGGCAGCTTGGTAAGCAGTATCACTTTTGTCTCCGACTTGCTCTTTGCAGTGACAGCCTTCCCAGTCAAATTCCTCTGTGGCAGCCCTTTCTTCACTCCAATCAGAGATGCTCTTCTACTTGTTGTAGATTGTTTGGAATGTGCATTCTCCCCAATTTTTCACTCAGAGATATTAGAGGGTCTGCAGCTGTGTTCGTGCAGCTGCGATGCTGAGAGCTGTGAAGTCCTGAGCCCACGAAGTGCGGGGGTGGGGCAGGCTTGGCTGGGAAACAGCCTTGTGTGGGCCATCCTTTGTACCAACAGGAGTGGAGGGCCAGCTGGGCCAAGGCAGAGGATGCCTCTGACGTAGGGAGCTAGGCACCTGCCAGGACACTGGTAGGGTCTGGAGCCAGAGGGAATCAGGATGGCAAGCTGGCTTTCCTGGAAAGGGGATGTGGGCCTCAATGCAGCTACTTCTTTGGGCAGAGATGACATCCTAGGCAGTCTTTGGTTGCTGAAACAAAATATTCAGTGCCCCAAATCAGAGAGGAAAAGGTTTATTCAACCCACAGTATGCAATATTTTCAGTCTGTAACCAACTGACTCCAAGGCAGGGTGGCAGGGCACATGGGCAACACTTCAAGGTGGCAGAAGACAGCAAAAGCAGCAGGAGCAAAAAGGGGGAGCAAGCCTCTTCTCCCTTATATCACATGCAGGCTCCCTGCTTTAGGCAGGGATATCACTTACACCGTCTCTGTGCCCTCTTGTTGCATAGGCTCAGTATGTTTACAAAGCAAGGACCTTGGCTGGTCCCCTCCTGAGTCACTTAGCTAATCTTTGAACCTCAAGTTGACACAATGAACAACAACTATAGAGCAATAAGGGCAGGTCCCCCAGACACCCAGAGGTAGAACTGCTCAGTCACTTAGTTAAGCTTCTTGACTTCTCAACTATCACAGCTCTCATCTGGAGCACACAGCAGATAGAGTCATCATAAGAGCTGTGCCAGAAGGGGCGGACTTCATCCTTGGGGGCAGCCACTCTCCTGACCTCTGTGCTTAGTCTTTCTGAGGAGTTCTGGGCACTTGTGCCTGTAGCCAGGTAAACCCTGGGGACAGTGATCCCAGAGTTACCTTCTGCATCCCAGCCAACAAAGACAGCAAGTTTTCTGGGGACCTAGTGTGGACAGGTCCCTTTTGCATCTGGCCACAGAGACTAGAGCTCAAGACTGGACTTGCCTAGTGGAGAAGATAGGTGGGTAGGTGAGACTGGGGTGGGGTCGCAGGGATCCTGCTCCTCCAAACCCCTCTGGGGCAGCATGAGCAAGGTTTGTGGGAAGCTATGGCCTAAGCTATCTGCCCTGGCCTGCTTTTTCTTGACCTTACAGCTGCAGCCTGTGCTGTCATCACCTGATGATCTCTTCCTGTCCTCACTCCTTATGCTGTTGACAACCTAGAAACAGCTCTTTTAAAAGCTCCTAATTGGGGCTGAGCAAAGCTCCAATTGGCCTAGAGTCTGGGATTGTTTGAAGATCATAAAAATGCACCTTGAAGAATCATCAGCAATGCTTCAAGACAGTGACTGGCACGCTCCTGCCCCCAGGGGACATTCCCTGCAGCCAGAAGTCAGAAGGCTCCATCACTGGGGCTCTGTGCTGGCTGCGTGGGCCTGGCAAGAAGGAGGCGGCTCCTGGAGAACTCCGGCAGGCGCATGGCTGCAGCTGTCTCTAGAGGCGCTCCTCGGACTGCCTTGCCTCCACTGCTGCAAGTATTTCTCTCAGTCCAATCCTGGGATCCAGGACCGACATCCAGGCATTGTCTAATTCATCTTTCGTCTTCTGTTTCTGGCCATTCAGTATTCCACACGTAGGTCCGTCAAGTCAGCTGTCAAAGTTGTCTTCATTTAAAATTTCTGCTTCTGTTCTCTACATCCAGAAACATCCCCAGGGGTGGGGTGGTGGAGGGATGGGGCGGTGTGAGCACCTACTCCTTCCAGTCCAGCTGTTCCCCATGGGGCTGAATTTGCTCACCTTCTCTGTACTCTGGGCCAGTCTTCAAAGTCTCGTCCTGAGGCATTTTCAAACAGGTTCTTAAGAAGTCATATCAGGGATAACAGTTTGGGATACTGGGTGCTGAAAACCTATTATCTGCCTATCCCTCAGGAGATGCTAGAGGGACATGCACAGCACAGCATCCTGCAAACTACCAAAGCAAGGACAGCTCTGCATGCAGTGGTGTGGCTAGTTATGCACAGTTTAAGTTGAGGGAAAAATATCAGTACTGGAGTGGGACCTGGAGCACAGTGTCTCACCCCCACGTGTGTATTCTGTATGGACACACACAGCCTTAAGGGGCACAGAAAGAAAGGAGGGGCATCTGGGTGACAGGAAAATAAAATGAGGAAAAGATCTTCACAAATTGCTATGAAGTATGTTATGAGCTGAAGAGTCTCAGAAACTCAACCATGTCCCAGAAAGAATGAAAGAGGGGTAAGAACAAGTGAAGGAAAAAGGAGAAAATAGGGCACTCCTTGCACCCTGGCCCATGAAGTCTCCGGGTGGGAAGGAGCACCTGTCCCAGTTCCAGCACCAGCACCTGGGAAGATCAGGCCCTGTCCTACACAGCCCAGCCATCCTGGTAAGGCAGCATCCACTAGGACACCTGTGAGTGCTGAGTCCCCTAGAGAGGAAAAGAGCTTCCATATTTTCTTCGGGGTCTTGCTTTCCTCGTACTTGCAGAGAGGCACTCAGTAAACATTTGCTAAGTAGAATCTAATCAATAAGACAATGCTGTAACCTGAATAAACATCAGCGAATTGACCGAGCAGCAAAGATACTCAGTGCAAAGTTAATAAGAGACTCATAACACTGCAGCTGCCCGAGAACACCCAGGAACACCATTGTCCAGGAGGCAGGGGGCCCAGCCTAGCATGTGTGCAGGGTCAGAATGTCTCCCCTTCCTCTGAGGAGGGGCTCCTCATTCTGAGCCAGGCCCAGACAAGAAGGTGACAGCTCCGCCCCTCAGGGCTGGGAGAAGCCCCGTGTCCAGGACCACTCTGAACACACATGTCCCTAGGTGCCAGCCATGGCTGCTCCCCCAGGATCACAGCATGTCCCTCTCTGGTCAGAGCAGCCCCTCTTCTGCTAAGGAGGCATGCACAAAGGACCTTCCCACACCTGTGACCGCAAAGCCACCACCCAGATGGCTTCCGTTGACCTGACTGTGTCCGGAGGGCGCCTTACTGCTGGGTTCCAGGTTGTAGTTTATCCTTAATTGGTTTCAAAGGCTCCCAGTAGCTATTACTTTTCACAGAGCAATTTGGAAGTCTAGGGAGGCCTTTTTGAATTTTAGTGTCATCAACCTGAGCATTTAAATATTGAATACCTATTATTTTATTAACATTGAGCTCCTTTTATTCTCCCTCACATCTCAGCTAGAGGTGTGACTGACTTCATGCAGACTTTTCAGAGATGCTATGTGCGGGCTGTGAATCTGTCTCAGGAGAGAGGGAGTAGCGGGAAGCACTCTGCCTTACAGCTGCATCTGCATCTTCCCAGGATCAGGCAGTGTGGGGCCACGCCTAGCAGCAGGCAGGAGGAGCAGGAAGAAGTCACTTGCTGCAGCTGAGAATCTGGAGGGTTCTGCAGGTCTCATCGCCTCTCTTGGTGAGCCTTTAAATTTTGCAACTAAACTGTGTTTGAAATACAAAGTCCCTTACCAGCTATGCTGGCCCAAGCCATCATTCAAGCCCTGACACCCAGTTGCACAGAGGACCTTTCCGCACACATGTACAAGTATGCACGCACACACACACATGCACATTCACGTACACACACACACACCCGTGAAGGCCTTCCAGCAACTGCCAGCACTCATTGAATAAACTCTGCATCTGCAGCTTGGGCTGGCCTAGGCCTTGCTACCCCCAATTCCTTTCCTAGATTGCCTTAATCCATACAGCTCATAGCATCCAGCCTACATGTCTGGAAAGCGTCGGGCTGGTTTGTGCCAGGGACCCCATGTTCACTGCCATGCCTGGCGTCCCTTTGCTCCGACAGTTGTGTGGTTTGCTCTCTTTCTTCACACGCCTCTAGCTCACAGGCCTTCTTTGCCCTCGCTCTCTGCTGGCAGATCTCCCACCTCTGTCCCTCAGGATGCTTGGCCATGGTGCCACTGATTCATGTGCCATCCTGTTCATCATTGTCCTCCCAATCTAGAATGGAAATGCTACGCAAGCGAAGGCCTTTGTGGTCTGCAGCGCGGTGGGTCTCCAGCTCCCAGAACAAGCTGTGGCCAAACATGTGCTTCTAAAATTGAAATGAAAATAATTCTTATTTTATGGGACTGTATGAGGTCACAGAACTTGCTAGCTTTGCACCCTTGCCATTGTTTAGTGTTTTGTGGGCTTTGTGTCACCTTTGCTGACAACTGGCCCTGGAAAGCCACCATGGTCCTGTGCTCCTTTTGCACTCCAGGATGCAGACACACAGGGGAAGATGACTGGTGACCAGGGCCACAAAGAGAGCAGGCGAGCCCAGGACCCTGAGCCAAGGCCTGTGTGCCATGCTGGAGGCTGAGACAAAGCTGGCTGCATGGAGGACAGTGGTGAGGACAGTGAGGAGGACGACAGCAGCAGGGACCAGGGAGCCAACACCGGTGAACAGTCACCTCTGCCAGGTCAGGCTTCAGCTCTTCTTTGTACAGGAAGCTAAGGGCTCTGATGCCCAATGTTCTTGACCAGGGATCATAGAATTCCAGCCCTACACCCTGACCCAGCCCCACACCGTGACCCCAGCACCAGACCCCAGCATCATACTGACCTAACACCACACCCTAATCCTGGCTCCATACCCTAATCCTAGCATCACACCCCGACTCCAGCATCAAACACCCCAGATCCAGCCACTTCCAAAATGTCCCACATATGACTGCAGGCAGCTTTGCAGGAACATCTAAGTACAAGTTGTGACAATGACATTTCCCGTTATAAAAGAAACTCTGGACCCATCCCAGAGTGTGTGGAGGATGACCTCATGGTTGGAAGCTTCCATGGTCTTTAGCAGGTGGTGCTGGGTTCAAAAGATGCTGATATCACTCTGCCTGACATCTCTGTGAGGAAATATAGACAACCTCAGTAGTCTTTGTCCCCATGAAGCTTCCCTCTGAGAGCAGGGTTCTAGGAAGACAGTGGGACTATTGATGTGTTCTGCTCTGTCCTGATTGGTATGGGGATAAACCTAGACTACAAAGATTTCTACAGCCTTGGAGATGTTGGCTGTCCTGGAGGATGCTGTGGTGCTACCTTTGGACCACCCTGCTGTGCCCCCTGCCCTGCCAGCCTGCCTGGCAGCAGCAGTGATGGGTGGAAGCACTGCATGCTTGAGCCTAAGGAGCGCTTTCCTCCTGTAACTTTGTGGGTCAGGTGTTTTGTCTCAGCAACAAGAAAAGTAACTAAGGTGTTTACTAATATTTCAGTGGTGCTCACGGCCAGTGTGAGCTTGATGTGAGTTTGACTCTGCCATGAGCTTGCAAGTATGTGAAACATCTCCACCTTATTTGCTTTGAATAGGACAAAACCTCATCCTGAGATGCTGCCTGAGGTGGTGCCATGTTCCATCTGCAACCAAGTGAAACCACTTGGAAGGTCCACAAGAATGTAGGCTTTGAATCACAAAGCATAAGCTCTGGCCATCCCTGGAAAGTGAGAAAACAATGGGCTTCTATGGGGAAAGAAAAGAAGTAAGCTCACAGAGCTCTGATATGCGCCTGACAAGACTCGTGTCCCCCGGGAGCCCCTGGCATCATGAGAGTGTGGCTGGTCCATCCTGTGGATGGACACACTGTAGTTTGACCTTTTCATATGTCCAAGGTCATGCCCCACTGAACTTGGCCAAGCTCTGACTCCAATTCCCTCCTTCTGGCATCTTCCTTATGGGCACCCCTGTTATGTGTGTGTGGTGTTGCATGTGGGCACCCCAATCTCCACAAAGGTGCGGTTGAGAGGCTTGTCATCTGCCTTGGTCACTCTCCTTAAGGCCCCAGCAAGTCAGTAGTCCCAGCTCTGGAGACTCAGCTCTACCTGTGTGTGGCTTGCAGAGCTGCTCAGTAAGCATGGTTTAAGAGGAGGTAAATTTGCATTTCTCTCTCCATATCTTCCCATTCCTTGTTCCAAGGTGGCAGCCTGCCTCAGGGGACTCTGAAGTTGTAGTGAACAACAAGGTCACCCCACCCTACCCCCGCCTGTGGGATAGTACAAGCATTGTTCATAAAGTCCGATATGCCACCTGAGACCAAGCCAGCTCTTCCCCAGGGACTGAATCTGCTCCTCCTCCTCAAGGCAGCGCTGACAAACTATTGATCATGTCTATTATGCAGTGCTCTTACTGATTTAAGTCTCATGGTTTGGGCATTCATTCTCTCATCAAATATTTATCAAGTGCCTGCTGGTCACCAGGCGCTGTCCCCACTGCTGTCAGGAGTGGGCAGTTGGCACCCCCGGCATGATTCTCAGAATGAATGCAGACTCTGCAGGAAACACTCACCCGGGGCCACACGCAGGCCTCTCTTATGCCGACCCATGTCTGGGCATTATGTGGAAATTGCAAACACGAATCCAGGGACACAAAAAATATTTTCAAACAGGAGAAGCAAATTTAGACAAACAAATTTAAGAACTATTAAAAATAACCATCTTTGAATATTGAGACGATAAGTGGCTTCTTTGTGCTTTCTATTTATCTTACAAAGTTCTTCTAGAAAAAAATGTTTATCTTTGCCATGAAAAGAACTGCTTCAAAATTACAGTACACACAATATTGCGCATATTGCTCGGGCGCCACAGCCATGCAGCTCAGCATCTTAATCATAAAGTATGATGATGCCAGCTCCACTCCTGGGCCACCTACCATGCCATGCCCTTTTCATTTCCAAACAACTGTGTCTGAGGAAAGAGGAGGAAATGTTGGCTATGTGCTAATTTACTTAATATGTCCTTGCAGTTCGCAGCTTTCTGCAAAGTTGAAAAATAAGTCATGGAGAAGCCAGATTACTGAAACAGAAGTTTCAGTGGCTCCATAGGAAGCACTATACACGTGATCAGTAGCTACTGGAAATAGGACAATTAAGCAAAATGGCTCTTAGAGGAGTAAAACTTCTTGAAATTCACAACAGGAAGAAATACAGAAAAACTGACAAATATAGAGAGGGGAACAATCTTCAAAGCCTTAGAGCCTTCTGTCACTAATGGGACAGGAGCAACATGATGACCTGGAAGGGCTGGATCACAGATCATGCAGCAGATAAGCCCTGTCGGCTGTGGGTGGGCTCAGCTCTGGGGTCTCCTAATACTGTGTGCTCAGCCTGGAACATCCTGTGCTGTTCCCAGGCATGAACTATGCCATCCACAGCCCTTTCTGACTCCCAAGGCCCTGCTTTCCCACATGCTCTGGCTCCCCCAGCACCCTGGGCAGTCTTGGTGTGCTCCTCGTCCCCGTGGACATGCTGCTGTTTGCCCAGCCCTCGGCCAGAGTCAAAATCACTGTACTGGCTCAGAAAGGAAGGCCATGCTATTAACAGCAAGTGTCTGCACTTCCTGTCACACAGCTGAGGCAGATTGAGTGGGATGGTTGTAGTGCTTTCAACTCGAGCTTTAATGAATGCCAACTCTAGCCAATATACACAAAAAGCATTATTTTACAGCTATAAGAACCACAGGCTGAGCATGCCATTGTATGTTTTGTTTATTTTTGTTGTATTAATCAGATTTTATTTGCACAAACTAATGTGGGTAAGGCTGTAGGGAAAAAGAGCCCTTCTCCACTCTTGGTGAGAGTGTGGGCTGCTACAACCACTGGGAAAATCCATAGGAATATTCCTCAGAAAACTACAATTAGAGGTCCCACTGGACCCATCTATTTCCCTTCTAGGTGTCTTCCCAAAAGATCTAAAACATCAGATCACAGTGACACACGAGCACCCATGTTCATGCTGGCACAGTCTGTAATAGCCACATCTTGGAAGCAACTCAAGTTCCCACTGCTGGTGCATTCCCTCTCCAGAAATGTGGAAATCAAGTTATACATGTGTATGCCGACTCACACTGAGGATAAGAACAGGGTGGCGTGAACTGCAGGGTGTGGGCTTTGAGCCTGTGGCCTGATGTTTCAGTTATGCTGTTCATTTTGGAGCCTTCCCTGTCTGTGACCAAGTCCTTGAGAGCAAGACTTTCAGTGACTATGAGAAGTTCCATCTCATGGTTGTGCATAAACTCATTCAGTCAGGCCTAAATGGATTGACCCGTTGGCTGGGATCCTGAGTATCAGCTGGCTGGTGCCTTCTCTTATGCCAGACTTCCAGCCTTACTGACTTTTGCCAAAGGTGAAAACATTTGACCGAGGCTCTCAGATGTGAATGGAAGAGACTGCGCTGTCTTAGAAAATTCAGCCAATGCAATAAAATAAGAAAATGATCAATGTGGTGTAATTATTGACCAGCAGAAGATTGAATTCTTCCTTCTGATAATGTCATCCATCCTCAAAGGCCAATAAAATCAACTACAATATAAAAATTATGAGTACCCACTAATGCACTGTGTTCTAGAAATGATAAAAATCCACAGATCTACTATATGTTAGCCAAGCAGGTTAGGACATATGGTTGATAGAAGACTGGATTTCCAACAGACATGAGAATATAAAATGCTCCAAATCAAATTAAGAAGAAATTTACTGATCACTATGAAGGTAACTGGGCAGAGGTGCATCATCTTGAACCCCAGAAAAGAATCCATGATGCCCTGAAGACCCCAGTTTTATGCATTTCATTTATATACTTAATGAATTATAATCAAAAGAGGGTGTTTATTTTGCAAGTAGACAAAAGCATTTTAATCTTCATGTTCAAGAACAAGAAAATAGCCTTTAAGGAAATTTCAAAATTAAGACTTCAAGCCAAAGTTTAGTTTCAAAAATTATAAAATTAACCATGATAAAGAACTAACTATATGGCAAATCAGCAAATAATAGTTCAGAAGAAAAGAGAAGGTTTGTCCAATGCTTTATAAATGAGTTATTTCTTATTCAGAAAGTTAAAATATGCTCTGGCCTCTCAGTTTATATATTCAAATAAAATAAAGAAAAACAAAATCAAACTAGGATAACATACTAACCTTGGGCCAGGGAGATAGCTCAGCAACATAAACGCCTGCTGGGCAAGCACAGGGTCCTGAGTTCAAACCCCAGTACCAAGAACAAAACAAAACAAAAACCATCTGCTTCTGAGTTGATTGAAGGTAGTGTTCAAAGTTCATCCCAAAAGAATTGTATGTCTTGGGGAACAGGGAGATAGCTTAGTAGAATAAGCGCTTGTCTGGCAAGTGCAGGGTCCTGATTTCAATCCCTGGTACTGAAAAAAAAAAAGAATTGTATGTCTCTATTTCTAGTCCACATGTGAGTAAATCCCCTTCCTAACATAAAAGTAAAAATGACCACAATATCATTAGCATGTCATATTTACTATAGAAAAGACCTTCTCTAGCACAGATACAATGAAACTTACATGTTTTGCAAAACATTTCATATGGAAAGTTAATTCACAAACCCACCCAGGAAGAGAATAAAGACAAGAAAAAGCAATGGTGAGAAAAGAAACAGCAGCTACTTATTTATATGTAAGCTGGAGATGCCAACATCCGGTCTCTGTTACAAGCACAGAATTGCAAGCTTCCTTTGCCGCAAGGCCCAGCTCACCAGCTGCCGCACTCGCCTTTAAAAGCTGCTTTTAAGAATAGCGACAGCTCTGCGGGCAGGGCCCAGGCAGGTTACTGGTGGGCGGTAGGTTGGCGAGGTGCTTCATGGGGGCGATTTGGTGACAGATCTGTCAGAAACCTCCAAGCGCTGCCTGTCCCAGCCCCAGCAGTCAGCCCGGGTTTCATTTGTTTGTTTTAGTGGATGTTTGCTATGCACACTCTCATGTGTGGCTGGGGTTATCCAGTGCAGCCTCAGCCTCCTAAATGCCAGGGGGTCATAATGGAGGCCGGACGTTGGCACCTCCAGCTAAGAGAGAAATAAGTTACTTCACTGTCCTCTCTTGCCATTGCTTTTTCTTATTTTATTCTCTTTTTTTTTATGTACTACATTTATTTATCACATCTTATTACGTATATTTATGGATATCCTTAAAACTGATGCATTTAGTGTGACATACATAAGATGATTTACTAATGTACAGTGATTGAAACATGCACTTTCAGTGAGTATGAATACGTTCACACAGCTCTATAAATGGTCTATTTTATAGTGCTATGATCTATTTGACTTGGAATCACAATTTTTGGATTTTTTCATTGTAGAATAGTTTTAAAACTTGTGGTATTGAGCACATACACATATATAGAATTGATTAAGCATTTCTCCTAAGTGATAATAACTTCTTGTTCTTCAGACACTAACTACAGATACTGGATGT
>PVKA01009905.1:29802-40642 GCA_004027165.1 Ctenomys sociabilis
ATTTTATTAAAATACAAATGTCAATCAGACAGTTTCAAGACACCTTAACCATACAGAGTCGATGAATTAATACATTGCAAACTTTTCATAACGTTTTGGTACTGTACAAGGTGCATACATGAAATTATATTTACAGGTTTTTTTATAGCTGAATTTTTGTGTGAATTTGTGAATTAACTCTACATATGAGATGAGGCCTTTCTGTTCTTCTTTTTTATTATTAAAGAGAATACAAAATAAAAGAGAAACATTAAAAATGATACACAATTTCAGGAAACAAAATGATACAAGGTCAACAATGGTTGTTATATTGAATGGCTCTGTCTTCAAATTAGTTGCTCAGATTACCAGATGTAAGCATGCAAAATTAGTCAAAAATTATAAAAAACTAAAAGGGAGAGAGAAATAGTATCAGCATTAGCTGCTCCTTTCAATAGACCAGCAGGATTCAGCAGTAGAGTTATCTAAGCCATCTCGTGTATACACATCTACTTTTGTTTCCTCTCTTTCTTCCATTTCCCCTTCCTCACCCAGGTGTTCCTTCCCTTTGAGGAGTTTCTCTCCCTTTCTCCGCAGCCCTCGTGCCTTGCAGAACCTGTTTACTTTTTCAGGTTGCTACACTAGGGAGCCTATGCAACGGGACCTCTCCAGCCCGATGCAGAGCCTGGCAGAGGCCAGGAGGCCAGAGCTGCAGGGTTCAAGCCGAACTCAGAGCCTCTCCAGCCGCAGGCAGTGCAGCGGCTGCTCTTCTGTCCCATCCTTGCCTGACCTTGGTGGGAATGGAAAGTAACAAAGGGGAGGAAGTTGGAGACCTGATATGCTCATGTGGGAGCAGCGGGTTCCAGGTCACACAACCCCTGGCTTATTTCTCTTTCTGTGTGGAAGTAAAAGAACTTTTTACATTTGTGAAGAGATAAGAAAAAAAAAGACAGGGAAGTAAAACATGAAGAAATACACCAAAACATCAGTTATGGTGAGTTCTGGGTAGAAAGTTTTAATTTTAGCTTGTGCAGTCATTTGTTGATGGTCACATTTTGCAATGGTGTTTATGAAACCACACGTAGCCTGCCCAGGTATGCATGAACACACGTGCGTGTATATGGTGCTGTGAATCAGGATGATTCCCAATGGAGCCCTGAGGTCAACGTCACCACTGTGCATGGCCTGAACTATCTTTTCCACCATGCCCTGCCCAAGGGGATTCCTCCTCTTTTGGAAAAATGAACAAGAGAGAGAGGCAGGCTGCAGAGGCCCAGTGTGAACAGTGCGGGTGGGCTCCATCGGGGCTTCAGCCCTGTTTAATTCATAAACAGAATCAAAACTTGGGTCATTAAGCAACACTTAGGTTGGAAACAAGCCCTGAACAAGTCTAGTCTCCAGCAGCAGCCACAATGCTGATGTGACCTGCCAACTTCTAACAAAGGAAGACAAAGAGGCAACTTTATAGCTGCGGACAATCAGATTGTTTCTTTGCCTCCACCTGCGTCTTCCCCCAGGTTCCAACTTGGACTCTATGTCCTCAGAATGCTGTACATCTCTGGGCCTAGCGCTCCTTACCACACGCACTGCTTCTGATTTGATTGCACTCTGACGTTGTACATGCTTAACTGTTCCATGTGTTCATGGCTCCTATCTTGTGTCCCTCCAGCAAAGATGGCCCACCTCATGCATGTGGCACTAGGAGTATGGGCACCAGCTCAGTAGCAGTCCCTGTACCCACGGAGGGAAGCCACAACCTCAGTGGCCTCCAGGCCCTAGGGCCTAGCCTCTCAGCTTCTCAAAACCTCTCCTTCCTGCTGGCAACTAGGGTGCCCTGGGGTCTGAAGCACAGTCCCCAGGTGGCCCAGAGCTGTCCATGCAATATAGCAGCAGGGGAATTTTACATGTGATCTCCCAGCATGTCTCCAGGGCACCCTGGGGCCCCTAGCCCCAAAGCTCAGGGGCTGAGCAGCTACAATCTTATGCTCCACTGTCCTATATGACAGTGACTGGGGTGTAGCAGGCTGCTTCCTGTGTCTGCCCCAAATGGAGCTAAGAAACCTATCAGTGGGCTCCAAGGGGATGCTGAACAGGAGGGGGAGACAGGCTCAGAGCTTGCCAGACGAGGACCAAAGCCTGGAGGAATGTTTTCATAGTGGAGAAAGCCCACTGGCATTCACAGGTTATGAGAAAGGGGAACAGGGAGGGTTAAGAGGACACTAAGAAGTATTTTGAAGACTGAAGATGTCCTAGGGAGGGACCTTAGTGATTGTGAAGTTGGTCTTTGCCACATGAGCTATCACTTAATCTTACCAAGCATTGTCTCAGAACCTCAGGTTTTGTCAGTGCCAGGCTTTTGCCATCCTCTCTGATGTCTTGTACTGTCACGCTCCTTCAAGGTTCTTTGCACATGGGGTGCAGGGTGCTCATGGGAACCGAGATGCATGAACAGTAGGTGCAGCTCTGCCTGCACTCCATCTTGAATCTAGACCAGTGCTATGGGTTCATGTCTGGATGTCCCACAAAGACTCATGTAGTCATGGGGGACAGACTTTTCAGAGGTGGCTGAATCTAGAGCTTGAGATTGGTTCATTGTCTAGTGCTAGGATTGGTATGGAGAGTGCTGCACCCGCTCTAGGGTGGGCAGTCTGCATGCAATATAACACAATATAAGGAGGGAAGGAGGCTTGCTCCGGCTGCTCTTCCCTTTTCTCTTTCTTTGCTCTTGTTACGTTTTGAGAGTTTGCTACCATGAACTGCTGCTCTCTGCTGTGTGTCACCCTGCCTTGGAGCCAGCCTGGACTGAAAGCTCCACAAACTGCTAGCTAAATAAACCTTTCTTTCCTTAACTTTACACATTGGGTATTTTGTTCCAGCAGGCAGAGAAAAATATCTGAGACAATCAGAATAGGCAAAGCATGGTCAAGGGCAGGCACCTGTCATTGTAAACAGTCTTGTTGGAACTGAGTCACAGCCAATCACGTACATGTTGCCTTTGGCTACTTTCCCATGATAACAGCAGAGTCAAGAAAGAGCAGCCGAGACCATATGGCAAAGTGGGATGTTGCAAATATTTACTGTCTGGTCTCATCCTGAATATGTTTACGGCAGTCAGATCTCCACCATCACACCAGAAATGGCCAAGGAATTGGGCAAGAGCCAACTTCCAGTGTCTAGCTGACTACCGACAGGAAGACGGTGAGGTCTGCAGCAAGCCTGCTTGGGGAGCGCTGAGAGCAGGTCACGTGACACCCCCTCTGGGGACTGAGGTGAAGCAAAGGATGCTGTGAGGATGAGCCTCGGAGCTTGCAGGACCTGCCAGCCTGGGAAGACAAAAAAGGAGGAGTCTGGGAGTACTGTAGAAGAGGTAGCTCTGGGGGAGAAGAGCCTCATTCCCATATCCCTGTGTCTCAGCCAACCTAAAGTGGGCCAGAAGGGAGATAACAGCTTGTAGGGGAGGATTAAGAAAGAGAGAGAGGAAGAAAGATGGAAGGAGAGACAGTAAGTCAGAGGGGGACAAAGAGATGGAAATGGAATGACAGGGAGAAAATCTTCAAAGCTGAGGCCATCCATGGCATAATTTCCTAAGGCAGAGGCACCCCATGAAAGCCAGCCCCTGGGGGAGGATGGCCTTACTGTACAGGATCCATCTTTGTATGTCAGCAGTGGAGAAGCATCATTGCTCAGAGGTGGTCGAAGCCTTGGGCTATATGTGCACGGTGGCTGCCATGGCCTTCTTCAGTCTTGAAGGTACTGGTGGGCATTTGCTCTTTGAGCTTGCTGTCTGAAGAGTCACAGCAGCCTCTCCTTTTTGTCCAGCACATAGTGAAAGTCTGCCCCATGGAGCCTACTGATCCTGCAGAGCAAAGGAAGGCTGTTTCCCGTGAAGGAAAAAGCAGCGCACGTAAGATGAGGAGTGATGACCACCAAAAGGGTGTCACAGGAAGGTGACAGGAAGGGGTGGCGGCTGCAACAAGCTCTCTAAAGGGACAGCTGCGAATGGCCTCCCGTCAGCTAGCCCTCACGGGGACTCGGGCACTGCCTTGTGAGGGTCCCACTTCTGAAGGAATGCAGAAATACAAATCTTTGTGTAAAATATATATGCTCTGGAGTCAAATCCCTTACATTTTTTTCACTTCAAAACACTTTGTGTCGAATGCCGGAAGGGCCAGGCACACTCACCAGCTGGAAGTTGGCTCTTCAGCATGATGTCTAGCAGCGCCGACCACCTCTGAGCAATGGTGCTTCTCCACTGCTGACACACGAAGATGGATCCTGTGCAGTCCTTCTCTGGGTATGCATCTCGCCTTCGGGTTTTGTTTTAGCTTTTGAAAACATCTACATCCTATGTGAAGTGGTGCAGGGCTCAGCCATGCTCGCAACTCCGGAATCTCAAGGGTTTACCCAACAAGGGATAAACAACAGAAAAGGCAACACGCAGGCCATAACTACTGTACTGATGTTGTAGATGTTTCCTTTTGGTTGCCCTTGTTCAGTACTTTTACTTTTCCAAATTAATCACACACACACACACACACACACACACACACACACACACACACACACACACACACACACAGAGTGTCTTTATGAGGTTAGCAGGAGAATCCAGCAACCTTCCCTGTGACTCAGGAACAAGACAGCATGAAGTGCCACCCCTGAGATTTACCTGAAAACAAACCCAGTGCATCCCTAAGAATGTGACTTTGTTCAAATAGCATTATTGTTCTTGCCGACTACAGACCCTGTTAACAGCTGCTCTGTAGAAAATAAAGCCCACTCATCCTTAGAACAAGTGTGTGCTCATTATGGACAAATTAAAACAAAGGAGGCCTATGCTGGAAGGTGAGTGATACAACGAACTTATTATAAGGACATAGTCCTTGTCAAAAGAACAAATATTAGTAGAAAATAAAGCCCAGTTTGAATGCAAAGCTGAGACAGAACTAAATTTTTGTGCTAAACTTGATTTTCTCTGGGTCTGCTCGTCTTCAAGTGTAAGAAGCCAGTGAGAGCCCAGTGTGTCGCTTTCACGCTACTCCTCTGCCGCCAACTCCTCCATCCTGCCTGGGGTGAGCTACAATGTCTGCAGCCCTTCTACTTTATTCCCACAGCTGGCGCTGGCCCTTAGAAATGCTGGATTCCTGCACACTGAATCCCACAAGCAGGCTACCTTTAGGCTGCCATAGAAGGAACTAGAATACCGCAGCTGCTGCCGGCCCTTTCATTTCACACAAGCCGCTGTATTTCTTCTTGCAGAAGCTAGGGTTTAAGACATTCCTCAGGAGGCCAAGCTTTCAGGGCCCTCTTGCATTTGAAAGAAAACTCCCCTGGCACTCAGTAGCATACAAAACAAGCAATGCTAGTCCTTAGATTCTCCTCCAACTTCTTTGAGAAGCTCAAAAGTTAGCCCAGCTTTCTTATATTTTTTTTTCTAAAAGAGGACTGGAATGGGGACAGGACCCGCGGTTCTGTCCCCCCGCGGCCTCGTCTGTGCTGTGCTGTGCTGCGTGTCTGTGCTGTGCACAGGCTTCTAAGCACAGCTGAAGCCCTAGCTACATCCCACGCCGAGCACAGAGCAGCGCCTTCACAGCCTGCCTCCTCGCTTGAGTGACAGCGAAACCAGGCAAAGCCCAGATGAGAAAGAATTGCCAGCTTGCAAAGAATGTTTCTGTCCCTTGTAAGATAACATCGACTCTTCAGGGGACCTGTCTCTAACCTAAGGTGTTATGGCAGTCTAGGAAAAAAGAAGAGAGAGATTTTAAAAGTATGAACTATGCACAATAATGCCGTTTTTAAGATGTTCATGGCCAAGTTAAAATAGTCACAAAGCTGCCGATGGAACCCACTGCCCAGGAGTGACCTGGGCCTCGCTGTGGCCTACGTTCCATCACTCCACGTCCTCTTGGTGGACCCCAAGGTCCTTGTGACTCTAAGATTCACTTCAGCCCCTCCTGTTTTCTTCTAATTTACCACCCATGCATCACAGAATGCTACAGATATACTGTTCCATCTAACTTTTAACTTTTAAAATGCTACTTTACTACAGCGTTATAAGAAGTTATGGTTGGGGGCAAAAAAGAAAATTGTGGTTGGAGACCATCCGCTCTCCCACTTCATTTGTCTTCTGCAGCATCGTGGTGGCTACTGCGTGTCTGTTGTCTCTTCAGATGAATTACAGACTGAATATCTGAATGTCTATAAAAATAGCACGGTAGATTTTAAAAGTTGACGTCTTATCTAGTCTGCAGATCAGGTCAAGAAGTAATGTGTTAGCAACACTGAGCCTTAAATTATATGAATATGGAATATCTGTTTGCCTCTTCTTGGGTTTCTATCAGAAAGGCACCTTAGTTTTCTTCATATGTAACATATATTACATATAAAGGGCTCAAGTCAGCAACTTCTGACATTGCCAGTCTTACGGATAACCCCTTACCATTATGGACTACTGAACTATGTTGGATTATTTTGCTGAAATCACACACCTACAATATTGAAATGGCAATGGAATACTCATCTCTGACAAAACTAAACACAAAAAAGGGATAAAAATGAAGGACCATTTTGTATCTGTGTATACAAAGTAGTTTGCATAGATATATAGCTACTTTCTCTTAATTCAATGAGAAGAAAGATTTGTACTAGTAGTGTTCTGACAGGATATCATGTCTGCATCTTGTACTATGAATAACTACAATGAAGACCACAGTATGCAATGTATTAATCATTGAAACTGTCCTATTAATCAGTTTTGAAACTGTCTTATTGCTATTTATTTCTCAATAAAATTAATAAAAAATTAAAAAAACAAAAATACATATGAAGAAATATATATGAAGATACATATGTATGATAATGTATAAATATGTATGAGAATATATATATATATTTCTATGAGAATGTATATATTGGTAAGATATATACGTATAGGTGTATTAAAAATAATATTGGATTTTAATTCTTAATTGGTATAGAGAAATATAGTTGACTTTTATGTACTAACCTTGTATCTTGCAACTTTTTATAAAAGCGTCTTAGTTTCGTGTTTGTCAGCTAGTTGGCATTTTCCACACAGCTAATCTTTATGTCATGCACGAACAAGGACAGTATAATTGTCCCCCTCTGCAGTCTATATGTTTATTGTCCTACTGTCCGTCCTAGCTTGCCCTCTAGAGTGGGGATAAATCCTTGTCCTTCCCCAACGTACACGCCAAGTCCTGCCTTCTGAGCGTGGCAGGCTCTATGGAGGTGTTTCTCATTCAGTGGATGCGGTCCCTCTATATTCCTGTTTGGTTTTCATTAATAAGCAGATGTTGACTTTGTTAAGTGATATTTCTGCACTCATGGACATGTTCTTATGAGTTTTTTAGGTGGTTAAGATGTGAATTACACAGTAAACATTAATGTTCAAATATTTCTTTGATATTTCATATTTAGAATAAATTTCACTTGTGTTACACATTATTTGAATACATTGTTATATTGGTTTGCTAATACTTTGTGGAAAACTTTTGCATCTATACACTTACAAGATACTAGATTGCATTTTTCCTTTCTTGTACTTATCTGGATTGACAGTAGAATGATTATGATCTCATATAATGAATTAAGGAACTGATCCCTCTGCTTCTCTTTGCTACAGGAGAGTTGAAAGACTTGGTATCATTTTTTTTCCTTGGGCTTGCTTTTTTCCCTTTAGTAGAATGGTACTGATTACTATTTCCTTAGTAGGTAGAGTCCTTCTCAGATTATTTATTTCTTGCTTTGCAGGCTTTTGTTAGTCTATCTTTTGAAGAATTATGTAGTTTATTTCTCCTACTATGTGTCATAAATTCCTTAATTGTCATTTTAATGTTCATGGGATCAGTAATGCTGGCCTCTTTCCAACACCTTTCTCTCTCTCTGTCTCTGTCTCTTTGTCTGTCTATCTGTCTCATAATTAGCTATCTATCAGTTTTACTCCTTTGCCTCTTCTTTTTTGGGCTACTATAGCAAAATACCAGAGAGTGAAGGTCTATGAAAGACAGCAGGTCAATAACTTGTTTGCTCACAGTTCCAGAGGCTGGAAATCCTGTATCAAGGTGTCCACAGGTCTGACATTAGGTGAAGGCCATGTCCCTAGATGGTCATTTCTCACTATGTCATAATGTGTGGGGTGGGGTGAGGCAGCTTCTGGGGGCTGCTCATCCCACTCAAGGGGAGCCACAGTGACCTGATTGTCTCCTCAGATGTCCCTCACATACCTGTCCCTTGTGCTGGGATTGTAAGATACAAACTTGAGAAAGAAGCACAAATACGCCATCTATAATGGTCTGCTTTACAAACAGCCATCTTCTACTCTATCGATGTCATTGATTTCCTATCTTCAAGTTTACTGATTTCTATTCTAATTTTTATTTCAGTTCTTCTGCTTGCTTTCCACTGGAGTTGCCTTTCTTTCTGTTGCTTCCTAAGGTATAATGTACACTATTGATTCCAGTTCTCTGTCTTTTTCTGTTCTATGTGTTCCATTCGAGGGGTGTCCCTTACCTCCTGCTTTCCCTGCATCGCATGCATTTTGATGAGTTCTGTGTTCTCATTTTTCTTTAGTTTGAGGCACTCAAGTCTATGAGTGTCTTCTTTCATTGGCCCATGCATTATTTAAAGTACAGGCGCAAGCTCTAGTCTGGTTCTGTCCACCTATTCTTTTGCTTCACCTTGCTAGTTTAATTTCACTGTGGTCTGAGAACATAGCTGGCCCAATTTCCCTTATTTTGAATCTGTGGCTTATGTTTTAGGGCCCAGAATGTGAGTTTCCAGGAAACCCTGTTTGTCCTGGGAGTGCTTCCTCTTCTGGTTTGCCTGGCATGAGACCTGACCAGGCTGCAGGACTTTGCTGGTCTCCTGGGTTCGCTGGCCTTCTCCTCTATTTCCTCAGAGAAGACAATGAGCATGGGTGTGGGAAGAGAGGGAAAAAGTGATTTCTTTCCTCTCTGCTGCTGCACAAGCACCCCTACAGCAGCCTTGGTTCAAGGCCTCACTCCTATGGGAGGAACCTCAGCTCCCAGCTCTGCCAGGGCCCTGCTGCTGCTAGCACGAGAGGGGGTAGTGCTTTCTCCCATCCCACCCTAGGGTGGCTTCTGGGCCTGCAGGCTCTGCAGGACCTCCCTTCTTCTTTGATTCCTGCATCCTTCATCACCTCTAACATCTACCTCTGTTAACCTGTCTCTGAAGTCCCTGATGTGCTGTCTTCCACACCGCCCCACTGTACCCCCACAACTTCTCTTCTCTCCACACCTTTGATTCATACTGCTCTTTTAGTTAAAATAGCCTTTTGTATTAGTCAGCTTTGCAGCATAAATGCTCATTGACAACGTCCCTCTTGATTATGGCACCTCTGCTCAAGCAAGAGGAGAGGAAATCGCCATGTAACCTAGCCAAGTTGTGACCTTTCAGGGTTGGTCCTCATCTTGGTTAGTGACTATATCAGCTCTTGGGCGTGCCACAGCATGATATTAAATCTTGGTGTCTGAGAACAACTGGAATGGACTCCCTTGTAGTTCTGGAGGCCAGAGCTTTGAGATCAAGGTGGTAGCAAGTGTGTGCTCCCTGGAAGGCTCTGAGGTAGGTGCTCCTCCTGCATCTTCCAGGTCCTGGCAGCTGTATGTGTTCCTTGTCTGTGACTGTGTTCCCTTCTCTGCCTCTCATTTTCATATGTGCTGCCCCAGTACAGGTCAAGACTCCCTCTTCCTTTCATAAGAACTCTTGTCACTGCATTTAGAGACCACTCAGGTAATGCAAGTCCATGTGTATAAACCTGTTGCTCCAAGAAACTCACCATTGCAGGTTCTGGGGACTGTATACAAAGCTGCCTCCAGGACTCCATGAAGTCTTGCCCCTTTTCTTTCTTTCTTTCTTTTTTTTGGTACAGGGTCTTGCTACATAATTCAGACTCTAGTGATTATCATGTCTCAGCCTCTCTGGCACTGGGATTGCAGGCATGCACCACTATGTCCGATTTTGGGGCTGGCATGGAATGCAGTACTGGGGATTGAACCTGGGTCCTTGTGTTTGCCAGGCAGGTGCTTAGACCACCAAGCTATCTCCCCAGCACTGGACTCCATAGATTCTTATTATGACTAATCTGGCTAGAGTACAGCAACAATCTCTAAACCTTGAATGCTCCAACCTTACCATTATAGAAGGGGCAGATGGAGAAGGAGACACATGGTTTGCTGAGGCTTGGGAGAATTAGGCAAAGGAAAATCTAGCTGTCAGATAATTCATATTCCGAAAAGAAGTAGCAGAGCAAGCTACTTAGTAACTGGCTCTGAGATAGGCCCAGCATACAGACTTAGTACACAGTCTCCCATTGTGTTCTCAGATTCTATTATTTGAAAGTCATCACCCAGTCAACCTCTCGATCTGTGGGCATGTGTGTGTGTGTGTGTTTGTGTGTGTCTAGAGACTGAACACAGGACCTTCACACTGAGCTGTATTTCCAGCCAAATTTTTATTCTGATTTTGATTTCTGAGACAGGAGCTCACTAACTCCTGCACTTAACCTTTCGATCCTCTTTTCTCAGTTTCTCAGAGTGCTGGAATGACCACCATGCCCACCTCCTCAAGGACTTTTCAACTATTTATTAAAAATAGATGTATGGGATGGCCAAATAGCTCAGTGTATAAGCAGGCACAGAGACCAGGGGTTTGATTCCTGGGCCTGCTGTGCCAGCCCCACCCCCAAGGCACCCTGAGAAGGCAATTGACACGGTGGCTCATGCCTGTAATCCCAGCTCTTGGGAGGCTATAAACAGACAGATCACTATGAGTCAGATCTAGTAGTGAGACCCTGAACACCCTGTAAACAACTTCCCTA
>PVKA01009905.1:40742-66678 GCA_004027165.1 Ctenomys sociabilis
CTGATTCATCAGTGGCAGCATAATAAGAGGACATTTGTTTGTCCATATTCTGTCATTGGGCATTGCACTAACTTGGAGATGCAGTGTTTGTGGCTCTGCAGTGTCTGCTCTGCTTCCTGTGGCACCTTTTCCAGCAGCCCGGGACAGCAGCTCCTTTGCAGTAGGGCTGAGTGCAGCACCAGAGGGGCCAGATGTCAGAGGGAACAGAGATGGAAGTCCAGGGCATGCAATTTGCTTTGTGTGCTATGCAGAACATTTCTGAGAACATACAATATTTGTGCGTTTTGCTCCCCTTTTCTGGAGCCATGAGAAGGTGGCCTTTGGTTAATGCTCCACAGGATATTTGATCAGTGTAAATCCCAGCAAAGCCCAGGCTGATAGCACCAGAAGTTCGGAGTCAATATATCTTTCATTTTATTTAAAAAGAGAAAGCCAAGTAATCTATGCTGCTACCCCTTGTAGAGCCAAAGTGACATTTCCAAGTGAGAATATATCATCAGATGGTTTGTCTTGTTCATTCATTTTTCTTTTGTTAGATCCCTGTTTCTTAGAAAATGAGAATATGGTACCATTTGACGCTGAAATCTACATTAGAAGAACATTTATTAAAGGCAGACAGTGCAATGGATGCACTGTTTAAATTATGCTTGAAGGTACAATATAATTAATTTTGTATAAGGGAAACATAAGAGAGAGAGAGAGAGAATTAAACCAGAGGAAACAACATCACAACTCGTAAAATGATAATTAGAAATGCAATTGTAGATTACACAAACTAAACAAAGCCACGTGGCATAATTGAGTTTCAAGGGTGGGAATCCAAAACAAGGGTCACCTGCTCAGTGACTATCAGACCTGGCTGGGGAGCACATCTCGTGCTCACAGCACGGCTGCCCTTCATGCAGGAGAGGAGGAAGTATCCACATGGAGGAGCTGATGATAGTGGAAATTCGCCAGGAGTTTGGACTTTGGAGGTGGAAAAGTGAGTTGCCCTAGAAGCAATCTTGCTTAATGAAAGCACAAGTCAGATAATGAACTACAAAAAAGTTCATGCTTGCAAGATGGGACAGAGCCCCCATATGCATGCAGGCTCGTTATTCCCCAGAAGTCAACACTTCAAAGATGGCTATCAGGGCAAGCTTGATTTACAGTGTCTGCTGATGGTTCCCATTTGAATTTACTGCCTCTGTACCTCAGTAGTGCCTTAGGGTGCTGTGATTGAAAGTTACAGAAACCTCATTAAATTGGGTCTAGTGACAGAGAAAATGACTATAAAAAAGTTTTCTTCATGGGAACCCATCCAGTGACTCCAAATCACCAAGATGATGACAATAAGCATTTGATAAATGATAACTAAGACTGGCTGTGTGCTTCCTGGGTGCCGGTGATGCTCTGTCCATCATAAGTGGTCAGCACCAGTGACTCTGCACAATGTGATTCTGGAACCTTCCTCCCACAGATGTGGAGGCAGCAAAACAGGGGACACAGCAATCCAGCCAAGGGAGCATCTCTGGCTCCGCAGGAGGGAGTAGGGTTCGGACACTGTGTTGTGGCTTTCACTCCTGGCCACTCCAAATCCTCCATCCTCCTCCATGGCCAAACAGCACAGATGAGGACTTGCTGAGAATGGGGGTTTTCTTTTCACATTTCTATGGCTAGACTCACATGTCTAACCTCTAATAAGGTTGCAAATAAAATATTGTGCTCTTCTTTCCCACAAGACAGCACACAGGAGTCAAAATAGTGGAATTAAGCTATGTCTGCTGACTTAGAGACACCCATGAAGTTGAATTAAGTGAAAAATGAGATGAAGAATGAGATGAGCTGTGAACACACACAGCACCAAAATAGACAAGGACACCGAAATGTGGCCATGAGAGGGGTGGCAGGTGGCACTGCGGCAGGGAGCCTGGGTGCTTCCCATGGTCCAGACAATTGATACAGAGCCGGGGACCATATAACATGCATCTTTGTGCCTCTCACTGGCAAGAAGCATCTTACTTTTGTCAGTTTTGAGGAGGAATTTAATTTTAGGAAACATTTTTGGAGCTGTTGAGGGTTTCCAGAAACACCAGGGTGGTGTGTGTGCAGCAGGTCTACAGCAGCAGGACATTGGGCAGCCTCTGCCTCTTCTCCTAGGCCACTCTGGGTTCTGTGGCTCTGAGATCCACTCTGCAGGTTGGCTGTATCTCGCTGCACGACCTTAGCTCCCTGCTCTGCCATGATCCCATCTTTCAGAGGATGCACTCTGCTTTGGCTCACACCCTGGTCCTGCTACCATTTCCTACTTCCTAAGACTAAGGAAGAAGGCTCTTAGTTGTTGAGGGGCTAACTTCAGAGATGCAGAAGTCTCAGGATGTTGATGTCCCTCTCTGGCTCAACTAGCTTTGGCCTGGGCAACAATTTTCCTTGGGGACATGACAGTTGGTGTGTGTGGTAGGGACATCTGCTAGAAGAGTCAATGATACAGCAACCATGCCTGGCTTCTCCAGAGCAACTCTGGCCACAGGCTTCTGCTTAGTGCCACATGACATTACTTGACCAGCAACCAGGCTATACTCTATCATGGTTTATCTTCTATGGACAAAGGAAAGAGAGATTTGCACTAACTTAGTGCTCAGTGGCTAACATTTCCCGTGGGCTGAATTTGAGCAATGCATTGTTCTGGTAACTTTAGGTGGTAACATCATACATGCTCACGGTACTGGGTGGCACTCGCCACCTCACCAGATAGGTAATGTGTGGCAGAGCAGGCAGTAAACCCTCTCAGGGGAGGTTCTCATTTGTTCAGCTAATACCAGCCAGTTTGTTTCCTATTTCCCAATGCTGCTGCTCATCTAAGGCTTTCTATGGGCCTCGTCCAGGCACAGGCCTGCTGAGTGTCACCTCCATCATGACTCTCAGGTGAAGCCAATGGAGGTGCCAGTGGGTGGGACCTTCCTGGAAGGCTCTGGGCCCGACCCTCCCCGAAGATTCTGAAGAAGAACACCCCCAAATCCCACAAGTGATCGATAGTACCCACACTGCTCCATGCATCCTCATGCCAGTGAGGAATACCTGAGTCTTTTTGACCTAGAATCTGCCTGCTCTACACCTTCCTCCAGTAACACCTCTTCTCCTTCTCCCAAGCTTCTCCAGCAGCTCCGCGGTAGTCTAAAGTTTCCACTAATGACTACTCAGGGAGAAAGCTCTGAGATAAATAAGGGTTTTCTGATGAGGCTCCTCTAAACTTGTATGTCACTGGACACATTTCTGTCCCAGCCACACTTCTTGGAGACTAGCTTGATCAAAAGACAGGGAGGTCTGCCTCTGTAGCTCTGGTATCTAGTACCATGGTATGGATGAATGGTCCCAAAGACCTAAGGATTGAAATCTTGGCCTAGGGATGAACTTCTGGGAGATGTTGGATCCCTGAGGATGCAGGATTCCTAGACACTGAACCAGTGCTTCAGATGCAGCCCCTGTCCTCAAGGCGAAGGAGGAAGACCGAAGTTAGAATGTCACTGGCAGAGAGGGTGGTGGGAAAATCAAGGTGTCAGCGAGTGCAAAAATGGATGTTTGGCCCACAGGAGTCAGGTGGGTGAGGGATTTCTGAAGAAATAACCCATAAATGGCCCCGCATCAAATCAAATTAATGGCGCAGCTGATGTGAGCCAGATCGGGGAACAGGCAAATGCTGGAGGCAGAAAGAAGGGGAGGGCCTGGAGGTAGGGTGGGAGTGTGATCATGGAAGACAGTCCATGGTTGGGCTGAGGACGGGGAGGCCACGGCAAGAGAAAGCTCTCAGGAGGTGGAAGGGCCATGCCCAGAGCTGTGGTGGCCACATGAGGGGCTGCGTTGTGATTCTGAAGGGAATGGACAACTATTCAACTTTGAAATGAGCAGGTGTTTGAGAGAAAAATAAAATAAAGCCTAGAAATAAAATAAAACAAAATAAATCCATTCCACCCCCCTCTATTCTTTTACCCATATGCTGGGTCCCTTTGGGCTATTTTTTCCTCTGGCCTGTTCTAGTCAGAGCCACAGCTCATCCAAGATGTCACATCTTGCTAAGGTGTGGGGACTCAGAAGTACCAGGGAATGTTTATGGTACTGACCCACAGCTACAGAGCCCAACAAGCATGCAGGGCCTGCATTCCAGTAGCTCTCTTATTCTTCTACCCCATAGTGCCACCATGGGAATCTCATGATGTCCACAACTGAGAGTTTGGGTGACAACCAAATTCTGTCTCCTGTATTGTCCAGGGAGCAATTATGGCGTCATCCGTCTTTGCTGGGTGCGTCGTCATGTTTGCTTATGGAATTATTGATAGAAAAGTCAACATTCTGCAGAACTCAGGTTTGGCATTTGCTGCCTGACCTGCTGAAGAGTGGGACAAATATTAGGCTGATCCTCAGGGGTCTTAGAGAATTTACCAGGATTTCTCAGCAGTCACATGAATTTGAAGTCTAAGCAATGTTCTTTCATATTACACCCTTTAAGCAGAAGATTCATGGTGAAAGAAAGGGAGGTGTCCTCGTGACAAATGACACAGAGAATGTAGGCTCAGTCACTCTCTTTCACAGCTGGCATCTCAGGGCCATTTCTATGAGTAGGAATCCACTCTCAGATGTTTCTCTTGTCATTCCTGCAAACAGAACAGGAACCAAGTTGAATCAGTTCAGAAATTAAGATCTGGGTGCCGTGTGTCATAGCACTGGCCCTAAATCAAAGTTCTCCTTCTTTGGCAATGAATTTCTGAAATCAAGTTAGGAGTTGCTGAAGGTCTGAAAGTGGCATTCTTTAGCTTTTAACTTTCACATAAAACAGAATAAAAAAGCATCACATGTTTGAAAAGCTCTGGCTACTGCTTATAATAAATTCCTGAGCATGCTCCCAATGCAGAATTCAATAATGTGCTGTCAGCTCATTCATTCTGCACAGAGCTTATTTCTATTTGGGTTACTGGCCTTAAAAGATGTCAAATAAATATATCTATATATTAATAACTTGTTTGTTGTATATGCACATTTCCGGGTACGCACAAATGCACACCCACATACACACAGCCAAATGCATTTTCATCATCCCAGTCAACTCCTCTGTCTGAACATCTTGCCACACTTGTGCTCAGAAAACTATTTTTAGCTTCCTGAAGGTCAGGTTGGGAAGGATGTGGGGGTCCTCTCACCTCTTGTATCTGCTCCTGAATAATTCCTTTAGTGTGGAATCCCTCATCTTCTGAGACATAGCTAATAGAAATTCATTCCTTACTTTGAAATATGTCTGTTTGCCTGTAATTTGTACACTTCTGGATTCATTAAAGGAGCATATCTATCTATGATCGATTGATTGATCAATGGATCAATTAATCTATGTATCTATCTGCTGCTTCTTTATAGGAGATACTTAATGGCAGGAGGAAGGTTTGAAATGAGGCTAAAAATTTGAAAATTATCTTGATAATTATAACTTTTGGTGACAAAGGATGGCAAATAATACATGATACTGTGAATACAAAGGATTTGAGAAGAAATATTGGAAAGAAATGTTTGCTGCCATGAAAATGAAACTCCAGGAAGCCCGCACAGCCCAGCACACCAGGAGGAGAGCTTAGGCTATGCAGTGCAGGTGGAGTTCACAGAGGGCAGTTTGCGAGGACCTGGGCAAGGTGAGGAGAGGACCCAAGGTTGCTGAAGCCCACCAGGAGCTGCTGCTTTTGTTCTCAAAGGGCAAAGGGAGAGTGCAAGTCTTGGACCCAGACAGAGCTGCCAATCAGGACAGAGGAGCCACAGGGCCTTGGGCATGGCAAGAGGCAGACTGTGCTGTGCCCTGAAATGGGCAGAAGGAGAGGAACTTATGCCTAAGCTGTTTCCCATTCTTGGACCTTCTTACTCCCATCTGGACTAGCCAAGCCCAACAGGAAGTCAAGAAATTCAGAAGGTGCAACCTGCAGGGGACAGCAGGGTGGAGTGGGAGGTCAGAAGAGACCACCAGAGAACAGGCAACATGAATCTGAGAAGATGGAAAGAGAAGAGAGAGCACTGCATGGGGCAGGAGCCACTTCCCAGTGGCAGGGCAGAGCCAGGCAAGAATAGGACACACAGGTCCCCGGGACTCACCCTGGGTGTCAGCAGCGTGTTCCACAGAACTGCACTGGGAGTGCAGTGGAATTTGGTGAGAGAACTGAGTGTAGACTGTTCTTTGTAAAGCAATCTAAGCTAAGAAGACAAAGCCGTTAAGGCAGAGCCAGAAAGGCAGACTTCAGGGCAAGAAAGAAACATGTTTTTAAGCAATTGATGAAATAAAACATTAGGAGACAGATTCCCTGAGTAAAGATGTCCTGGATTTGCTCACCTATTCAGAGTTCGACCACAACCTGACAAGGATATGTCTGCACACACTTGTATTTTTAAGCGGCCGCTGTATGCTTGGCAAATGACAGGCCACCTCAGTGGACAGAGGAGTGCTTTTCATGGAGAGTGTCAGGCTGTAAGCAAGCTCATGAAACAGGCCAACCAGTCAGGGCCCGTCAGGTCCAGGGCTGTGTCCTTCGCACAAGATCCGACTCCTGACTCACTGTCCTTATGCATCCCAGGCTTGCCCACTCGTGACTGTTCATTCCTGAGGGAGTCGGCAGATCTGCGTTGCCAAGAATTTGCCATTTCATGCAAGCAAGCAACTGAGAAAGGAGGCTGGTGGGACTTCCTCACCATCATTTTTGTTTCTTAAAATTGGGCATAGCATCCCTGTTTTCATCTCTGCGATGAGAAACGAGCCATTTCTCTTTTTCTTTCTTAGGCTGGCTTGCTAAAGCTTTGCTAATTTTATTGATTGCTTTCAAAGAGTCAATTTTTTTTGTTGTATTGATTTTCTCAATTTCTTTTTCTAGGCTTTATTTTGCTTATCTCTGCTTCATTCATTACCATGCCCTACCCCTGCTACATTTGGGTTTAGTTTGTTTTCTAGTTCCTTAAGTTGTTAAGTTAGGCTGCTGATTTGAGAGCTTTCTTGTTTATTAACATAAATAATTATGGCTATAAATCCCTCCATAACTCTGGACTGGCTCTATCCCAGGGTGGTTAGAATGCTCTTCTTTATTTATTTATTTATGGCAGAGCAGATTGAGCTCAGGTCCTTGCTCTTACCAAGCAAGCTCTTATTCTACTGAGCCATCTTCTCAGGCCCAGGGTGTTGTGTTTTTATGTTCAATCAACTCATGGCATTTTATAGCTTCTACTGTCATTTTTCATTCGCTCACTGATTGTCTTACTTAAGAGTATATTGCTTAATTTTTACAGATCTATTGATTTTCCAATTTTATTTCTGTTATGGCTTTTTGTCTTCATCTGGTCAGGGAAGCAGTTAATGCTTTAATTTGTTTCATCTCCTTTTTCACTTGTTTTTACCTTTTCTCTTCCTAACTTCTTATACATTTCTTTCTCTTTTTCTTCCATCTTCCAATTTTATTAGACATGCGTATGTCTAATAATATGAATAATTTCTTGGAAGACAACACTATGTAGTACAACAAATAATGAGAAATTCATATGACTGTGCTAAGTAAAATTCAGATCACTTGTGATTTTCTCTGTCTTAATTCTAACTTGTACTGCCTTTAAGAAAACTCTGAGCATGATATTTGCTGGTCCATACTGGGCAGTCAGCGCCTACTTCGGCTGTGTACAGGGATCCAATGGGCTGAGGCTGACCACAGTGCACCACCTCAGCCCCACCTAGGAGTCGCAGAGCCTCCCTAATTCCACTTCCCAGCCAGCGCAGTCTTGTCTAGTCTGGGCCCCGCATTCCTAGAACCACATTTCTTACTCTGCCATCTCCCCACAGTCTGACTCTGTTACCCCTCCCTATCCAGGATGCCATCATCCCGGCATGAAATTGACATAAAATTTATCAAAATATTTTGCAAACTTTGTTTGCACTAAGTCTTTGGTGTCTGGGGTAGAGCACACCTCAGCTAAGACCAGCTATATTTCAAGGGTCAAGAATGGCCACATGTAGCTGGTGAGTGCTGTCCTGCATGGATGGCTGCCTGGATGACTCTCTTTTAAAGAAAGCAATGACCTCCAGTTTGGCTAAATCTGGCCTATTTTCATGCCCTGATATGCACAGAGTTGGCCAGGACTTTTCCTGATCTCTTCAACTAGCTGCAAGCAATGCACTCTGGCATAGCAGAGGTGTGGGTATGCAGTCTTTGAAGCGTGGTGACAGGCAGTGTTACCCCAGCCCCCCAGCTCCAAAACCATGTGTGAGCCGGGTGGTGGAGAAGAGACTATGACTTCCCAGGGCATGGGAATTTACATATCAGGGTGGAAGGAGCATACCCAAATGTAAGAGCTACTGCAGGTGCATTGTGCAGCTCGATCCTTCTGCAAATCCTTCTTTTTGCATAATGCAGAGGCAAACTCAGGCTGCCTGTGATGCCCAGCTCACAGCACTCGTGTGTTATCTACCACTCCCACAGCCACTTATCCACAAGTTTCTCCCTGCTACATGAATTAATAAGACCCAGGGCTGGCCCTGAGTGTATGGTTTCCCATCACCCTCACTGGACTTAGGGCCCCGTGGCTCCCTGTGCTGCAACTGTGCCTCATTGTCTTTATTCTTGTCATGGGTTGTACTGGATATGGCATATTAGAGTTACCTTGCTAGGATTCCAGTGACTTTCCTTTGGGATTAAAAATATAAGCTTTGTGGGCCACAGTGACTGGCAGGTAGTGTAGTATAGTGTAGAACAGTTCAATGCTCAAAAACTGAGTGAATATTGGTGCTAGTTATAAAGACAATGAAGACCAGGGAAACACAGTAGTGACTAAGGTGAAGAGATCCATTTTGACCACTATAAATGCAAGTCCCCTTTGGACACAGAGAGGGAGATATCAAGAATAGAGTTGGATATACAGAGCCCAGAGTCCACTGAGAGACAGATGTGAGAATCATTGGACGAGTGGAGTAGAAGTACATGTGGAGAGAAAAGCGCGGGCTCGGGCTCAACATGGCCAGCACTGAGAGCCTGGTTTCTCTCCCCAGGTGCTAGTGGTGTCTGGATGGGTATTTATTTAGGATGCGGACTCTTCTGTGCTTTGAAATGCTCAGCACAGTACCTGGTCTCCACCCCACAGTGGGCAGGAGGGCCTTGTCAACTTACCTCCTCTGAGATGTCACCCAAAGGCAGAAAATGTCCCAGACCTGGGCAATGTCCACAGGGGGAAATTTTACCCTGATTAGCAATTTCCATGCAGGGTGAGTGAGGAGACATCAGGACAAGAGCCCTTGAAGGAGACATCTGGAGGAAAGGGAGGCTGGGAAGCTGCCCCTTGAGGAGGGATGCAGAGAGGGCAGCATAAGCGGGGCAGGGTGGTGAAGACAGGGATGCAGCTTCCTCTGAAATGGGCAAAATTAATGCAAAACATGCATTTTATTTTGCCAATATACAGAGATGTGAGGTTTTATGCAGTTGGGCTGGGGATGCCCAGGTGTGCAAGATTAGCGAGCAGTTATCTACTAAGAGAGGCTGGAAGACAGAGCTGGAGTGTCTCACACATCCGCCCTGCTCCTTGGCAGGTGGAAACTGGAGGAAAAATTTCTCATCTAAGAACTCAAGTCACAAAAACACAAAGAGAAGGGGATTAATATTTTTCAGAAAATACAATGTCATATTTATTCTACTTTCTGCGATTTATTAAATTCCCTGCTACAATAATTATAGCCACGTATTGTTAGGGAGAATAAACACTAGAAAGTTATTACTGTCAGAGACGATTATTAAAACCACAAAATTTTGCCTACAGACTAACACAAGCAAAAGAGAAAGTTATTAAAACTCATTTTAGGAGCCTGCTCGTGTCCTTGGGCTGGGTTCTCAAGCAGAGTAGGAAATTGATACTCTGATAATTTTCCTTTACACTGCTTTTATTAACAGCATATCTTGTCCTCACCAATTAATCTTTGCAAATTTTCCCCATTTTCTGAATGCAGACTGAATTTTGATGGTCTTTTTTTTGTAGCACCTCAGTGCATGAAATGTTCTTTAATCTGTTCTGCATGGTGTGTTTCTCTAAAGAAGGTGCCTCCACACTGAAGCAGACAAAATATTCCACACTATAGAATGTTTGGGAGAGAAAATGCATAATTGCCATAGAGACTGACTGTGCGCTCTCTCTCTCTCTCTCTCCCTCTCTCTCTCCCCCTTCCCGTCCCTCCATGCCTTTCCCTCCCTCCCTCTCTTGCCATCCTCTTTCTCCCCTTAGCTTTTAGCTTTTTTCCTTCCTTTCTTTCGCCTTTGGTCTCTCAGTGAGGACACATCAGCTAACAGAGGCCACAACCTAAGCATCTCCCACAAGCAGGTGCTCCTCCCTTCTCAGACCTGCCTGTCCCCTGCCAAAGAGGAACTTCTTGCTGCACAGTCATGAGCTTGCCTGGGCCTCTGCTTGCCCAGAAAGAGTGAGCTGCTTTCAGGGAATCAAATTCCCTCCAAGGGGAACAACATGAACCGGTGCATTCATCCAGTTGACCAAGTAAAATAAAACTTATGTTACCCAAAATCAACCTTTGGTCCAGTGAAAAATACCTTGTAGTCCAGTAAATCCCTGAACCAGAAGCTGTGGCTTTTCTGGCTGCTGCTGTGACAGCGAAGGTCCCTGACTCTGGCCAGTGCACATCGCGGGGCAACAGCAGGGATCCTGATGAGACCCTACTCGGGATGACATCTGGAAGTATCAGGAAAGAGCCCACATTCTGCAGTCTGGCTGTGCCCTGCTGAAAGAGTCAGGGCTTGGGCAGTGGCAGGGCAAGGCTGTCGGGTTCTTGCGTGGGGGCAACCTGAGGCTTATCCATGTAGCTCAACACATTTTAGTATTGCTCAAAACTTTCTGCCCAACAGTGACCACTTTAATAACAATTTTTACATTTCTATTGCAAAGTCAGGCTTTAGAGAAAAATTTTCTGTGAACGTGGGGTGTACAATTTTTTAAAATATGGCGTTTAATCACTACATTCCACTTACATGGTCAGCCATAACCAGGAACCACTGGAATGTGAGAAATGCCTCCAGACAGAAAATAAGCTGGCCGACCCAATGCCATTTATTCTATGGATTTAAAATACCTGATAAGGGCTACCTGCTGCGAAGGGAGAAGCTTTAATAAAACTAGAACATTCTTCCATCTGTACTCTTTACAGAAAGCAGATCCTGAGCAATGTTTTCTTCACTTTTCTGGGGAATTGCTTTTGCTCTAAGAATTGTATTTCCACTTTTTCTCCCGCTGCTTCCGGATAACTGGAAGAAATGGAAAAGTTGGAGATTACTGTGCTCTGCTGGCAACCCAAATTCTGGTTTATTTATTTTACTAGCTTTTACATTTGATTTCTTGTCTAACAAAAATGAATAGTGGTGCATCACTTTGGGTCCATCGATCAGTTTAATTTTCCCATTAATAACTAGGTGATTTGTCACATGAAAATGTTGGTGCTCTAAATGCCACATGTATTTCTCAAGCTCCCAGCAGGGAACGCATCCATGAGTACACATCAGAAAGCCACCAGGAGCTGAGCACGCTCTTCTGAGAGCAATGGTTTGATGGATCCCCAGTGTGCCTTCAGGCCCAGAAATCCTTTGGTTCCAGCCCATTTAGTGCAGAGGGCAGAGCCAGAGTGCTCCCCAAATTAAACACAAGATAAAAAGAAGAAACAAGAAGTTAACAGCATCAATGAGCTATGGAAGTGAAATGGTCTAACATATGTGCAATCGGGATCCTGAAAAACTGCGCATCTATATATTTTAGAAACAAACGTCTCAATACTTTCAAATCTGGTAAGGACAATAAAAACACAGAATCCAAAACCTAAGCATTTCCTGAGCTGAGAAACATGAGCAAGTATGAACTAAAACACACCGAGTGACACGATGAGCTGGAAGCTGGAAGGAGACCACTGTCCAGGAGCCCAAAACAAAGAATGATATCAGCGGCTCCTAAGACAATGCCCCAAGACAGATGGCTGTCACTATTCACATTATTTTTTAATTGTATGTGTTTGGTACAGGGTCTCACTATGCAGCTCAGACTCAGGTGATCCTCCTGTTTTCAACCTCATCAGCATTGGGACTACAGGCATGTGCCACCCTTCCTGGACTTGGTCAGTGGCTCATCATGCCTGGGGATGGGGCCAGCGTGGCATGCGGTGCGGGGATCAAGCCCTGCTTCTGTGCTTGCCTAAGCAGGCTCTTAGTCTGCTCAGCCATGTAACGCTGCTCAGGCAGGTGTTGTTTCAAGCAGCCCATTCTCACTTGCACATTTGCATGCGTACATCTGCTTATTTGTTTTATATGGACTATTTTTGCACACTTTTTATCTAGAACATTGTCTTTGATATTTATTTCTATTGAAATGTAGTAAGTTCTGGTTATTTTCTTTTTCTTTTCTTTTCTTTTCTTTTCTTTCTTTCTTTCTTTCTTTTTTTTTTTTTTTTTTTTTTTTTTTTTTTTTTTTTTTTTTTTTTTTTTTTTTTTTTTTTTTTTTTTTTTTTTTTTTTTTTTTTTTTTTTTTTTTTTTTTTTTTTTTTTTTTTTTTTTTTTTTTTTTTTGGCAGAACCAGACATTGGACTCAGACCCTTGCAATTGCCACAGAAGAATTTATTCCACTGAGCCATCTCCCTGGCACAGTTCTGGTTATTTTCTTTTAATGATTTGTATTTACTCATGAAAAGCAAGCTGTAAGTTTGTGCTACAATCTATATGAACTCTTAGTGTAAATACATTAGATATTATTTTTATATTTCTGCAGAACTCAGTGATAATCTTTTACAATACAAAACAGACAGGTTTGGGACACTGAGTCAGTAGAAGGAAATATCAGAAGATCTCTCAAAGAAAAGACTGGAATGGAGAGAAATACTAGCATATCAGAGAGGAAAATGTGTGGCATGAAATGGAAAAACAAAGCTACATCTCTTTATTCTCAAATATTCATTATACAGAAATGATAGCACTTGAAGAAGAAATAAGACTAAAAATATTCTGATAGCTGCCAATGATTTCAATCGTTCTGTGGGTGGTGTTAACAAAGCAGACAGACATCTAACAAGCTATCCTGTAATGAAAAAGGAGAAAAATATTACTAAATTATTTATGCACCTTTTAATTTTTAATTTTTATTTTATTTTGGCAGAACCAAGGATTGAACTCAGGCCCTTGCACTTGCCCAGGAAGCGCTTATTCCACTGAGCCATCTCCCTGGCCCCGCACCTTTTATTTTTTTGCAAGAAAAGATTATATTGTATTTATTTTTGATATGGAACCATAGTTATTTTCTTTAAGATGAGAAAATTTGAGGAAAACCAGATTATATAGATTCGTGGTTTGATAAACACAAGAAATTAAGAGATTTACAATGACATACTAGAAGAGATTTTTTAAAATAATTTTATTGAGAAACAAATAATAATGAGATAGTTTCAAAACTGATTAGTATTCAAGAATTCCTCCTACTTTCTCTTCCAGGAGATTTAGTGTTTCTGTTTTAATGTTTAGATCTTTAATCCATTTTGATGGCAGCTTAATGCATGGTGATAGACCTGGGTAAAGTTTTAGTTTTTAGCATGCAGAGAGCCAGTTTTTCTAGCACCATCTTTCTTCCAGTAAGCATCTCTGACCCCTTTGTTGAAGATCAGGTGGCTTGTAGAGGCCTCTGCACCTTCTAATCTATTCTACTGATCCTCAGGTCTATTTTGTTGACAGTACCATGTTGATTTTATCACAGTATAATTTCAAGGTCAGTGAAGACTCAGGACATAAGAGAACCTGTACTGTAATATCATGTAACTCGGTTCTGCCCCAACTTTTCTGATCAAGGAGATTATAGAGCCACAGAAGAATGCAATCAATGATGTATAGTGTGCCTCAGGACAGTCACATGGAGAGAAAACATTCTCTCAGGCTTTTGTAGAGAGCAAATTGGTCAAGCAAAGGCCGTGACTCATACACATGGCTGACACTGACAAAGTATCTATAAAGTGTGGTACAGGGTTTCAGGATAAATCCGGAGGGGACTTAACTGACCTTATTAGATACAAAAGTTACATTTCTTGTTATAAGGTCTTGCTTTATCTTGGTCTTCACCATCCAGCAGAAAAGTATTAAAATGAGGTATATAAAGTAAAGCTATATTAATATTCTGAGCTCTAAAAGGCTTTGGTCAACAACTTCTGTGGATTATCCACTACTATTGTGGACTGCTGGACTGTGTTGGAGTGTTTTGATGAATTCAAGCACCTATAATATTTAAATTCCAATAGAATACCATCTTTGATAGAACTAAATAAAAAAGGGGATACAAAGGAAGGACCATTTTGTATTTGTATATACATAATAGGATAGATATGCCATTTAATTATGAGAAGAAAGATTTGTAGTAATAATGTTTAGACAGGATAACCTGTCTGCTTCTTGTACTATGGATAACCACTAGGAAGATAACAATGTAAAATATATTAATTGTTGAAACTGTCCTATTAAAAATAAATAAAATAAAAAAGATTAGTAGGGCAGTTTCAACAATTAATACATTGCATATTGTTGTCTTAGTGGTTGTTCATTGTGCAAGATGCAGACATGATATCCTGTCCACAAACACATTAGAACAAATCTTTTTATTCATTGAATCAAGAGAAAGTAGCTATATGTCTATCCTATTTTGAATATACAGATACAAAATGTTCCTTCATTTGTATCCCCTTTTTTGTTTAGTTTTGTCAGAGAAGGGTATTCCAGTGTCATTTAAATATTGTAGGTGCATGAATTCAGCAAAATATTTCAATATAGTCCAGTAGTCCATAATAGTAGTGGGTCATCCATAGGACTGGCAATGTCAGAAGTTGTTGATTTGAGCCTTTTATAGCTCAGCCTATTAACATGGTTTTCCGTTTTTACCTCATTTTTATACTTTTCTGCTAGATGGTTAAGACCATGAGAAATCTAGACCTATATAACAAGAAATGTAACTTTTGTATCTAATAATGTCAGTCAAGTCCCCTCATGATTTATCCTGAAACCCTGTACCTCACTTTGTAGATCCTTTGTCAGTGTCAGCCATGTGGATCAGTCACTGCCATTGTTTGACCAATTTGTTCTCTAGGAAAGCCTGAGAGAATGTTTTCTCTCCATGTGAGAAAACACTCTAAATCTTAGGCACACTCCAAATCATCAATCACATTGCTGTGTGGCCACATAATCAGAAAATTAAAATGGGAGGGAGGGAGGGAAGGAGGAAGGAAAGAAGGAGGGAGGGAGGGAGGGAGGGAGGGAAGATGGGAGGGAAGGAAGGGAGAAAGGAGAGGGAGAGGGGGAGGGAGGGAGAGAGGGAGGGAAGGAGGGAGGGAGAAGATGCAGGCAGACAATCTGCATTCGTGCACAGGCTTGGAGGCACTTATTTATAGAATCTCCATGGTAGCCCCAAAGTAGACATCGTCTAAATGCCCATTAAGCAGTGATACAGCTATATAAATAAAACTACTTCTTTTTAATTTTTTAAAGAATACAAAATAGTAATAAAGAAAAAACAATATTAGAAATGATGCAAAATTTCACTAAACAAAGTGGTATAAATTCAACAGTGCTTCCTGTATTGCATGGTACCATTTTCAAATTAATTGTTTAAGTTACGAGATATAAAGGTGCAAAATTGGCTGGAAAAAAACCCAAAAAAGTCATAATAAATTACAAAGAAACAAATAAGAATTATAAGAAAAAAACATAAGCAGCAGCTTTTCTTTTCAAGAGACCAGCAGAAATAGGCAGTACAATTATCCAAATTATCATAAATTATATTTATGCATATGTGCATAAATATATCCTTTTCCCTTCTTTCTTTCATCCTCTTTCTCACCCCAGTTTTTCCTTCCTATTGAATAAATTCTTTAGCAATCAAAACAAACTGAGCCATGGATAAGCACAAGTGTATGGGTGATATGAAAATATATTCTATGAAGCCAGTCACATGACCTAGGAAAAGCCCATGTGCCACTCGGACTGCCTTTATATGACACTGTGGCAGTAGGCACAACAGTAATGACCAAGTCAACTCCGTGGCTCCTGAGGGAGGGGTATCAGCAGAGGGGTGCAGGACAACTCTTGGGGTGATCCACAAGTTCTGCTCCTGATTGTGGAGATGAGTATGTTCATTTGACCAGACGCATCAAGCTGCAGCTTAAAAGTGGTGTTTTATTTTATGCAAATAGCAATTCTAGAGAGTGCTCAAAAAGAACAAAAATGGTGGGAAACACAGCAATGAACAAAAAAGTTAAAATCTTCATTGTCTTATTTCACCAAAGAAAAACTGTGATGAGGAACCTAGCGGCCCCGTTACCTTTCAACCACTAGAAGACTGTTAGCCTATCAGTCCCAGCCATCCTGGAGTGCAGGTATAGCTGGAAATGGCCCTAAGGATCCCTAAGGAGGGGAGCACGGCCATACTCCAAATATGGCATGAGGATGATGGCAGAAAGGAGGAGGGAAGTGGCCAGAGAGGACTGAGGAGCACTGCCTGCTGTTCTTGTCTGCTGCTTTGCTGAGGTGCAAAGAACCAAGGGAAACAAGACAGCCTCATTAGGAGGCTGACACATAAAACCTACTCATAGAGAATCCTTTGAAGTGTTCCCCAAATTTCAACTATGGTGTGTGCAAGACTGAGCTTACTGTGGAAGCTTCCAGGAATGCGGATCATTTAAGACAAGGATTCAGGGTTGGTTTAGGTTGGTCAGTGAGAAGAGGGAGGAATGTGAATGACCACAGGCTGAAGGGAACAGCATGCATGAAGGCTCTGAGACTGAAAAGAACCAATATATTTGAAGATCTGAGAGCTGGTGGGCCAGGGCAGAAGAGTGACAGGGAAGAGTGAGAAGCCAGGATGGATCTGGGGTTTTCTGATTCAGCTGCTTGTTGAGTTGTATGAGTTGTATGGGGGCTCTGAAAACAATGTTAACATCCAGCTTTAGGAAACTGATTCAAAATTTTTTACTCTAGCAAGGGGAGCTAGTTAACACACAAGGTTGAGAACATCAGGGTAAAAAGACAGGCAGAGGCTGGGTCTGAGGACTGATTTAAAGATTGGTTGCTCTCTCCAGAGGACTGGGGGATACCAGCTGAAAGTCTGTAAAATGAGAATGGGTTTCAGGATCACTGTTGGTCGAGGACAGGTGCGGGTCATGTTGAATCTAGAGGGATCTGTTAAAAGCAACGAATTACTCTTCCTGTAAGCCACTTGAGGTGACCTGTGAAAATGATTTGCTAAATCCTCAACCCAGAAAACCTTGAAAAATCAAGCAAATAAATAGGTGCAAATCCTGCTTCTGAAAAGCCAGTGGATGCCTGGAAGCTACACATGCTGTTTGGAGGCCACAATGGTGCAGCAGCTGAATGCACGCAGGGCAACCCTGGGACAGGTCTGCAGCCCCACACCAGGTGTAGATTGAGACACATGGCCCCTGGGTGCACCCTGTGCACAAAGTCCAGAGAGCAGCATTGGCACTCAGCTGGCTCTGCTAGGCTTGGCCAGTCCAGGGACCCCCTGCCACATGACCATGGTCCTCACTGAAAAGGAACAGATTGTTCCTAAAGCACAAGAGGAGATTCAAGAGAAGAAGAATCCAGGAGAAACTGTAGAAACAAAGTTATGGCATGGGAGCCAATTTAACATTAAGTAAAATGCCAACAAAAAGTGTTAAAGTAATTAAATGATCCAGGTGAAAGGCCATGAAGGGTGGTGAACAGAGCAATGGAGTCAGTGGAGCTAAACCAGATTGGGGGAAAAGGTAGTAGGGCCTGGAGGAAGAGCTGGGTGCTCTGACTCAGTGAAGGGCGGCAGGCATCAGGATTAGCAAGCTCCTCTCTCAGATTGCTTTTCTGAGCTTGAGTATGTTGCTTTCTTGGACATTCTAGGGAAGAAAGGATTCAGACTGGGTGACAGTTCAGACATTATGCATGGCCTTCTCCATCTCCTGTGTAGTCAGTACCGGGGCATCACACTTGAGGGGAGGGGAGAGAATGAGTCACTGTAAATCACATGCAGTGTCTTTGTTTTCACATCCCAACTCTCTCTCTGTGTCTCAGTCTCTGTCTATGTCTCTCTCTCTCTGTCTGTCTCTATCTCTCCATCTGTCTCTGTCACTCTTTCTCTCTCTCTCTCTCTCTCTCTCTCTCTCTCTCTCTCTCACACACACACACACACACACACACAGAGTTCAAAATTACCATTCACCTCTTAAAACATTTACCTAGAAATTCTGTGCTGATTGCCTATCTATAGGGAAAATGTTTCCAATCAAATGCCCATTTCTATTCAGATGGAAAAGCATGAGTCAGTTCGGTCTTCAGCTGAGGTCTGCACAGATGGAATGCATCAGAAACATACTTGTAGGTGCTGCTCTGTGTGGAACCCCAGCCCTTCCCCATAGGCCGGCTAGAATGCTGATGGTGATGCAGAGGGATGAAGAGTCTACACTTCTAGCTGGCATGGGAAGAAGGGAGCCAGAGGGATGAAACATGTGGCCCCAAGCATTCCTCAGTCCTGTCTCATCACGGAGGACCTCTCTTTGACTCCAGAGGACTCTTCCTGGTTGCATTCATGCTGGCGAACTTAGAGGCTAAGAGCAAACAGGGTGGCCAGCGCAGAGATGCCAGTGAAGTTGGAATGACACATACATATCTTCTGTTTTGCTGTAGAGGTGAGGGTTGGGCACCTTTGGCCCAGAAGTGCCCACCTAAAGCAACACTATAGGCTGTGCATCTGTGTGCAGAGGATTCTTCTAATTTCTGCAGATGAGCTCCTCTCCCCACCCAAGTTCTGCCCCAGAGAGGAGAGGAGCAGTGAGCCTTCTTGTCTAAGTGGCCTCAGCCCCCCACTAAGCCACCCTGGCATGTGAGCCCCCCAGGGCCGATTTCCTAGCCCAGGCCCAGAATCATGCTTCAAAGGAAACCCGAAGGCAAATGTCATTAACAGAGTTGGCAGCGCGAAGATATTCGCGCCACCTGTCTTTATCCTGCTGGCTCTTATTAAACCATCAAAGGCTTCTTTGTGTTCCTTTGATGTGGGCTGCGAGTGTGTTTCCTGTGAATGACGGAAGATTAAATGTCATAAATGGACCCAAAGGCACAGCTGAGAAAGTGCCAGGTTCTCCTCTCGGGATCAGCTGCATTTCCTGGTAAGCGCCAGCCTCTTACTGTTGACCTGGGGTATGTGCGTGGTTTAACATGGACAACTGCTTTAAAAGGCAAGGAACACCATGGCTGTAATATCATCACTTTCTGCCACCTGGGTCTTGGATCGGCTTGGGTGGCTAGGCTTGTAGCAGACATCTGTACTCGGAGAACAAGAAATGAGAGTGAATGAAAGGTCTCAGCCAGCACCCATGGAAAGGGAAAGCAGCCAGGGCCACCCTGCACCAGTAGGCCAAGGCTCCCCTACTCTGTGAGCATGCTTAGTCCTTCTGCAGGTTTGTGGTGTGGGATTTGGGGTGAACAGCAAGGAGTACCCTGGGGTGCAGGCTAGGCAGTCAGGTCGAGACAGCACCGGGGACACCCTCTTCTACTGCATCACCCCAGGGATATGAATTCTTCATCATTTTCCCTGAACTGCACACAGCAATGCCTAAGAAGCTGAAAGGCAAGGAGAAAGACTGGGGCTGGCTTTTTTCATCATGTTCTAAGCTAGGGAGACAAGTTTACACTCTGCCTAGGGGAAGGATCTTTAATAAACACTAAGCTCTCTGTGAGGCCCCTGGGGGCGTTCTCTGCAGCAGCTGGCACTAAACCAGAGGTGGAAAGCCAACCCAAAGGGCAAAAGCTTCCCTGACAAGGGGAATCAGGGCAAGGTGACAGGTCAGCGCAGTGAGGAGAAGATGGAAGTGTGGACGCAGCTTGGCATCCTCATGTCCCTGTGATAGTTAATGGATTGTGTCCACTTGAGTAAGAAACACCCATCTAAACTGGATCGACACAGTTCTGGGTGTTTCTGAAGGGTTTTTCTGAAGACAGAAGACCCAGGGTGGGTGTAAGTGACAGCAGCCATAGGCCTGAAGGCTGAATGGCACTAAAGGGAAACAGAGGCTCCTCTGACTCTTCAGCGCAGGGCATGTCTTCACCTTGACCTTGGATGCCCTCTCCAGTTTTCCGGAGCAGATCTTCCATCCTCCTGGACTGTGCATGGCAATGGCCTAAGAAACTGAAAGGCAAGGAAAAAGTAGATCCTTACAGATTTACACACAGTGCCTTGTGCTGCACTTGTTACTGAATGTAGAGACTGATACACAGGCGCAGGGGGAGAGCCACACAGCCTGTGTGCCAAGGCCAACGCCTAAGGGACAGGGACCTGAAGGGAAGCGCAAGGCAGCAAAGCCAGCAGAGGAGAGCCCGGGCTGCTTCGTGGCTGCAGGACAGGCAGACTTTCCTAATCAAGGCTCAAGTGGCAGCAAGCACAACAGGAGCAGTGATTGCTTAACTGCCCTTAACACAGAGGTGACACCTCACACCAATGCGAAGAGGCAGGCCCCGGTGGGGGCAGGACGTGCGCGGTGCGTGTGTCAGCGAAGGACTTTGATCCAGTACGTGGCGAACTCCTGCCAGTCAATAAGGCAAAGGCAGATGTCCCAGCAGGAAATGAAAGACTCAGGCAGGCTTTTGCCACGAAGGAGATCAAATGGCCATGGCAGATCAGAACAAGTCATGGATACTGTTAATATCGCAAGAGGTTGTGTGACTGTACATGCACCAGAATGGCTGAAATCAAAAGGACAGGAGATGCCAGGTAGTGGTGAGGCCACAGAGCCACCTGCAGAACCAGCAATATAGGCCAGATGTCAGGGCCCTTTTGGCATCTCTTTGGGGTCATCGCTAGAGCTGAACCCACAGTCTACAACCCAACAATCCTGGGGAGAAATAACAAAAAAGGCTCACTTTTACCAGGTACAAATATGCCAAGAATGTTCACAGTAGCCTTCTTCCCAATAGACAAAAAGGTGGAAGTAGACCTCACACCCAGCAAAGTAACAACAAGCCAGTGCAATTTTTATGAAGTTGTTGCACACAAGGAGAGTGTAAGACCCGCGACACGGTCACAGTAGCATGGACAGATGTCATTAAGCGTACACAGTCTACTTCATCATGCGGATCACCAGCTCGGATCTTCAAAGCAGCCACCACCACTTCCTTGGAGGAGCACCGGTCTTCTCAGTGGTATGAAAGAGAGAGAGAGGCTTGAGGGACACTGCAGCTGCTCCTCCTCCTCTGCTCTCTTCTGTTTTCTGCCACCATGAACTGCTGCTGTCTGCCCCGGAGGCAGCAGAGTGTGAACTGAAACCACCACGAATTGTGAGCTAAATAAACCTTTCTTGTCTTAATTTTGGGACTTGGTCTTTTGTCTCCACAACTAATAAAAAGTAATCGAGACAACCAGAATGGAGCTGTGGGATAAAATACAGCACAGGGAGATCTCCTTTCAGGGTCCTGCCCAAGAAGGCCCGGGGCTTCTGTGGCCTTAGTCAGTCTCTTCTATGATCTGTGTGTTTTCTTTGTGGAAGTCTGTGATCTTATTTCTTCTGTTTGTGTATTTTCTGTATGATTCCTATACTTCGATCATACACATATGGCATTATGCTGAGTGTAGGTCTTTTTGCGGTGGTCCCGTGGAATAAAGATGTCCAAGCTCGGAGGTGGATCTTGCCTTTTGTTTACTTCCACCAGCAGCGGAAAACGGCTCAGAGGGGCTTTATTTAAATAAAGCACTAAAAGGTATATAAAGGGGTTGAGCACCTTTTTGTGCTACAAAGATTAGCATTTATGCCACGCAATACTACAGGGCTGGGGCTGACCAGTTCTAGCAGGCAGTATACAATGAGTACCAAATATGGGTGGTCTGCAGAATATAAGTTGGAAAATACTAGGCATCTTCTTCTTGTGAATGCCAAGTGTAACACATAAGAAGTGTGTGTATTCTAAAGAATTATAGTAAGCTGGTAATAATGGCTCAGGATAGGGAGGAAAAACATTTTGATCTGAGCTAATGGAAGATGCCTCTTTATGTGCCTTGTGCGTTTTAGTTTAAAATGATGGGCACACATTGTTTTGTGACTCTTGTCCATCCCTTCACTGGAAAAAGAAAAGTTCTAATGCAAAGAAAACAGAATAGCAACCAAAATAACTGCTGGTAATTTATGATTTCAACCCTCTTTCTTTTATACTGATCAATCCAAGGCATTAGTCATGTTTTAAATTAATCCATGGGCAATGAACATGGGGGGCATTATGCTCTTTCTTCAGAGCAGCCACATAGCTCCAAGGCCTCTGCAGAGCCATAAGTGTCACTCCTGAGTGGGACAGACTGACAGAGCCCAGCGGGCCCAACTCTGTCCTGGGAGAGGGACAGAGGACTCCACGGGACTGGAGGGATCAGAATAGCCTTGCGCATGCTGTTGTACTCACACAGAAAGGTGTGTGTGTGTGTGTGTGTGTGTGTTTGGTGCTGCAGACCTCTCTGAACAGATCCCTCTCTTCAGTGGAGGAGGAAATGCATTCAGTTGATTCAATGGATCCCAGTGACCTTGGCAAGAAAGTGTTTTTGTCCTAAGTGAGTTTAGTAACTAGGTTGCAAAGGTTGACATAAATACCATATGTACAGTATAATATTTTAAATCTATTTTTCCAAAATTGAGCTGGAAAGAACAGGCAATGAAGGGAAGCATGATATGAACTGAAACAAGAACAACTTTGCAAGAGGAAGGAGCAGAGTAAGAATCAGCGAGGTACCTTGCAGAGAAGGCTGATGGAGAGTGTGAGGCTCTGGGGACACAAGTAGGTGTAACAACTAGATATACACCATAACAGCACGTAATGTACATGGCATATATGTCACACATAATATAACTGTTATAGATGTAGATATGGACATAGATATAGAGGGATTATGTGTATAGAATTGTATTTCTTGGTTTCTAGAACATTTGATGCAACAGAGTTCTTTTTAGTAGTACTATATTGCAGCCACACAGTAGGGTGCTTACCAAGAAGGCTACTGTACTGTGACTGCATTGCTGCACTAGCAGACAAGGAAGCTCTCAGGCAGAGCAAACCAGCTCTGTGTCCTAGCATGAAGAGAATCCCAAATAGCATGGTTGGGCTGCAGACCTGTACTTATGGTGTAACCTCACCCACCCATAGCACACGCTTTGGCAGAGTATGGCCGAGTTATCAGTTCATCCAGAGGGACAGTCACTGCTCAGCAAGAATGAGCTGGGAACCAGATCTAATTTGAGGTGGTCAAGGGGAGCTTTGTTCTTTCCTGTGATATTTGGCAGTTTTAACAAAGGAAACATATTTTCTCCATGTTACGTTTATAGCTTAGAGAAATAATGCAAACATGCGAACTGTGTAGTAATATTGACATGAGACAGTCCTAAGTGCATGGATGACACTATGTTGGGAGGATGGTGGATTGAGATCTGGATCTATGTATACACCTAAACAGTGGATTACAGGAGTTGGCCCATCTCAGGAGTGCTGCTCATTCACTCATTTACTCTACAAACGTGTGTGTGTGTGTGTGTGTGTGTGTGTGTGTGTGTATGCCCACAAGGCAATACAGTGAGTAACGACTGGTTACAAAATTTCTAGGTTGCTTGGGAGAAAGCCACACAGAGGAAATGAAAATAATACCAGGTCTTTCCAAGCTTTCTCAGGGTTCGTCTGGATCCTCCAGACCTGCAGCAGTGGGGTGCTCTATTGTCCCCAGGTGCTTAGTTAGAAGACACAGCTAAGACAGGAAAGCAGGCTGTGACTGTGAGACAGTTTGTCATCTGGCTGTAAAAATGCTAAGTAGTGTCACTTAAGGAAGGCACAAGAAGTTCCTGAGGAAGAGTGACTGACTCAGAAGGACAAGATGTAGAGGCTTCATATCTTTTAAGCTGCATGGCCCTGAGAGAAAAAAATATGGCAACACTCCCATGTTAGGAGGAGGCAGCTGCTGACCATTGAGTACATGAGGCGGTGCAATCTGGAGTGACCTGATCAGCACAGAATATTGTCATATACAGATGTAGGAGGTCAATGACCTCAGTTTCCATTTAGGCACCACCCTACTGATAAATGGTGCTGGGTGCTGGTGGCTGCAGCCATCAGTGGCTGGTGGGTGCTGCGTTTCAGTCCCTGGGTAGGAGCTCGGAATTCAGAAAAGGGGTCATGCCCACCTTTGTGGAGCTGTCAGCCTGTGGGTTAGCAGTGACAGCAAATAAACTCATGAATATAAATGATGAACTTTGCTTCTAACAGTAAGACAGAAGACAATCAAAAGCACTCATGCTATCATTTTAAAGAGAGAAAAAACAAATATGATGCAAAATTTCAAAATAAGATGATATGAAATTAATAATGGTTATTGTAATTCCATATTGTTCTCTTCAAACTAGTTACTCAGATTACCAGATATAGGCATGCAAAAATGATCAAATATAAGCACTAACTTTCCTTTCAATGAATTAATAGAAATGAATAGTACATTTACCTTAGATATCATGTTTGTGTGTGTACTTTTCTTCTTTCATCCCTTGTTCTTTCATTTTGAGCAGGTTCTTTCCCATGCATTATAGCTATAGTATCTTTTATTTACTCTTTTGACTTCTTACCCTTGGGGGACAATACAATGTTTATACATGTGAATCTGATTTATCACACCTGTGAGTATGGTGCCTAGTTGCATCCCTTTACCTATAAAAACATCGAGTTTATCTTTATTTATAGCTGAGTGGTACTTATTGTATAAAGATACCCTATCTGTCTTATCCATTAGTCTGTTGATGAGCATTCTGTTTTTAAGATTCGACTATTACAAATTGTGCTACTATCAAAATAGGTGCACATTGATAGGTACTCTGTTCAGCAGAAGGAGAAAAGAGAAAGGGGCTTTGTTTGCTTTGAGAACATGGGAGAGAATGTAGGGAAGGTTGAGGAATTCTCTTCATTGGAACAAAGGGAGGTTAAGGCTTTCATGACCTTTTGCCAGGGGTGAGGTTTGGAGGGGATGTTTAGATGTACCCGAGGAAGCTGATTGGGGGTCTTCCCTGAGGCAGCAGGAAGGGTAGAAGTAAATTATATCTTGGGCTAAGTTGGAGAAGAAGGGGGAGGCAGTCTTGGGAAGATAAGCTTCTCTGTTTTAAGGCCATTGGCCATACTAGATGATCCCATAATGATTTTAGTAATTTATACTAGAGCCAGAACCTATCACACCTATATTGATGTGATATGATATTTGCATTTCTTCTGGAAAAATACCTAAAATGGGAATAGCTGGATCTGATGGATCTCTAATCTTAGTTTTTTGAAGAGTCTCCACAGTGATTTCCACAGTTGTCATACTCTCTACACTGCCACCAGCAGTAGAAAAGGGTTCATTTTCCCCACAATCCCACTACCATTCCTTATTCACTGATTTCTCAATAATAACCGTTCTTTCTGGGATAAGATGGGATCTCAATATTGTTTTGATTTGCCTTTCTGGAATGACCAATGATGTTGAACATTTTTTCATATATTTAGTTGCCATTTTTATTTCTTCATCCAAGAAGTATATATTCGTCTCAAAAGCACATATTTGGATTGAGTCTTTGAATTTTTTTTTCTTTTCTTTCTTTCTTTTTTTTTGTATTTTAGGAAAGGGTCTATAGGGTGTTCATGGTATCACTACTAGATCATAACTGTAGTGATCTGCCCATTTACAGCCTCCCAAGAGCTGGGATTACAGGTGTGCACTACCACACCCAGTCTCAATTGTTGTCTCAGTGCGCCCAGGGAGTCACTGCAGGTCTGGGGATCAAACTCTTTGCACCTGCTTGTAGGTATTTTCATCTGCTGAGCTATTTGTCTGGCCTTGAGCCTTTGATTTCTTTTCTTTTCTTTTTCTT